>UELV01179312.1:0-10213 GCA_900490015.1 Megastigmus stigmatizans | reverse complement strand
GTCAAATAAAGATGCATATCCGTTGCCTTTCATGGATCAGATTTTACGCAAGCTGCAGTCAGCTAGATATATCTCTACGCTTGACTTAAGTAGTGCGTATCATCAGATTCCACTGAAGCCCGAATCGAAGCCCATAACAGCGTTTACAGTACCTGGTATGGGCCTCTTTCAATATACTCGGCTACCGTTTGAATTATGCCAAGCTGGAGCGACTTTCCAAAGACTCATTGACAAAGTCATGACATCGACGATGCAGATCTCACTATCAACCGTGAGAAAAGTGTATTCTGCTAAGAAGAGGCAAAATATCTCGGGGTGATAGTGAACCGAGATGGATTTCGGCCCGATCCTGACAAGATCGCGCCGATCATAGAATATCCTGCTCCCAGAAACCTGAAGCAACTCAGGAGTTTTCTAGGGATGGCATACTGGTATCATAAATTTTTGAAAGATTTTGCCACGATCGCTGAGCCACTCACTCAGCTTACAAAGAAAGCGAGGAAGTATGAGTGGCTCGAAGAGCAGCAATCGGATTTTGGTCATATAAAAGCTTTGATTGCGACTGCTCCAGTGCTACAGCGACCACAAGCGGATGCGCAGTTTGTAGAGCAAACTGATGCCAGTGATACTGGATTTGGAGCAGTACTTCTCCAGATGATAGATGGAGAAGAGAGAGAGTGCTCGAGTTCGCCAGTCGAACTCTAGCCCAGGCCGAAAGGAACTATAGCGTGACAGAAAGAGAGTGTCTCGCTGTAGTATGGGCCATTAGGAAATTCAGTCCATGCATTGAAGGGTATGAGTTCAAGGTGGTTACTGATCACAGCAGCTTGCATTGGTTGTGCAGCCTGCACAATCCAACGGGTAGGTTCGCTCGATGGGCCTAGGAGCTGCAAGGTCATAAGTACACAGTGGAGCACTGGAAAGGCGCTCTCAATAACCTACCTGACGCCTTGTCTCGTATGTACGAGAGCGCCGAACCTGATATTGGGGCAACATCTTGGGATGATGACACTCAAAATGAGTGGTATCTCCACTGGGTACAGAAGGTTGAAGAAGACCCCACCAATAACCCGAGTTATAAGGTTATAGGTGGGCAACTATATCTTTACCAACGAAATGAATCGCTGATGGGCACGATCGGCGATGACGAAGCCTGTAAGCTTGTTGTGCTTAAAGAGAAGCGAAAAGCAGTGCTTCATGAAAGGCATGACGAGCCAACTGCGGGTCATCTCGGAAGAGACATGACTTATTCCCGGATAGTCAATTTATATTATTGGCCGGGCATGCATAAGGACGTGGAAGCCTATGTTCGACGATGTACTGTATGTCAGCAGTGCAAAGTCGAACAACGTGCTCCAGCAGGGCTACTGGGGCGAAGGACTGTTACTAGACCATGACAATTGGTTGCAGGTGACATCATGGGACCTTTGCCTAGCTCGGTTCCAATACATACGAGCTAGAAGATATGGACGGGAAGTTAATAGGACCCGTCCATGCGGAACAAATCAAGGAGTACGTCGCCGAAGTAAGTCAGATGGATCTAACGGAAGTAGACGATGTCACCAGCGAGCGCAACGAGCACGCAGGTAAGCATCACTACACCGGGAGATGTAGCGGCTGCCTGTGTGCCTGTAACTTCGCGGCCCCACGGAAGGCCTCGGAAAGCCACGCAAGTTGTAAAATGAGCAGGCGTTAGAATCGAGAAGGCTGCGTCGTCGATTTCAGTAGCGAAGCGAAAGTCCGGTCGTCCGAAGGGCTCCCGAAAGCGCGTGGTTGTAGTAAATCCGGCGAATCTCTCTCCGCGTCGAATGGGTGCTACGCATTCGTGAATCCCTCTCATTTTGCTCCCTGTTTGATTTCAGGATGGATGAAGAAGAGTTTATGCGGCTGTGCGCCCAAATGTTCAAGGAGTTGTCGATTGAGGCCGAGGGGTCAAGCTCCTCGGTCTCAATAACAGAGGTTGATCGGGAGGTGGTCCCGATCCTCCGCGCGCGGGTAGGCGTGACATTGCGCCACTCTTACTCCACTGGACCACCTCCGGTCCAGCCACAGGACGAAGAAAAAGAAGAGGGCGCCGTCGCTCTGCAAGAGAGCGCGGCGCCATCAACGTCGGAGGTGATGGAAGAGGGCACCGTCGCTCAACAAGAGAGCGCGGTGCCACGTATCAAGCAGGAGATTGCACAGGAGGAGAACTCCTGCGCAGCTGAGGAACCGCTGGGCGCGGAGACGTTGGCCGAGAGCCCGAGCCTTCTGCCGATATAAGTGGCGGAAGATGACGGCGACGAGGTCCAGAAGAAGGACCCGTCGTCACGCGAATTGGAGGTGAGGCGCCTCGAGCAGTTGCTTGAGCGGGCATGAGAGGCCTCGAGAGCCAGTGCTCTCATGAAAGAAGAGGCATTCGTCGGGCTCGACCAGTTTGTGGAGCAGCACGGCGATGCTGCAAGCAGAAGGATGCGGAAGTGGCTTCCGCTGGTAGAAAACTGGCGCTCAAGCGGGCCTGGCGGTTGTCGCAGGAGCGCCTCCGCCAAGAAGAAAAGAAGCGGGACACCTGGTGTTACTTGTGCGGCACACCGGGTGTCAAGAAGTCAAAGGATTGTCCGCACATCGCGGAGCACCGGCGGTACAAATGAGTGTAGCCTCCGGTGCCCCTTTCGTTTTCGTTAATATATATTGATACTTTTCTAGCAATGGTTGTATTTCGTTACAAGAACCTTTGCATAATCCACATAGGATCCTTACCTGTTCCTCTGATAGGTCATCGAGCGCGATCATCGAGCTGTCACCATCCTGGTAATCAGCGTCTGGGAAATGGGTGTAACGAATTCGCGATTGAATCGAGGATTCAATCGTTAATGCGATTGTGCGCTCGATCCGACGGCGCGCAAGTACCGAGGATGATGAGCAAGGCAGCGAGCGTGGCGCGTTTCGCAGATTAAAGAGAGATAGGCGATCTCGCGAGTTAGAGAGAGACGGCGCTGTAGGAAAAGTCGATCGCGTCGTCAGATCGATTTCTGCCGCGAATCAGCACGGACGCTGAAGACAAAGATATACGCGACGAACTGCGCGACACGGGTGTGAGTGTGTGTATGAGTGTGCATCTCGACAACACCTCCTATTGAAGCTGCACTGAACCTGCAGGCCAGTGCAACTGATCGGAAAGAAGGAGCGCAGCGAGGGTAATGAGCGCATCGACGCTATCCATTACAGCGCACATCGAGTAAGTACTACTTGTACTCTGGCGGCGGATCGCAAACGGCGATCCGCGCGCGCGCGCGTGTGTGTGTGTGTGTGTGTGTGTGCGTTTCGCGTTTTTTCCGCGATCAAGCCTTCTCGGTTCGCGAGTACTTTGTGTAGTTGCATTGTAAAGATTTACAGAATATATCGGAGTAGCGTAAAATCACGTTGTTCTGATTTCAGTAGATAGCTAATATTTTTCCCCTATTTGTCCCGCGATTACCACCGCCTCCGCTGGCACAGTGGTAAAGGGTTTCCACTGTGCATAAATCGGAGCAGCTGGCATCGTGAGCGTAACACGGCGCTCACGATCAAAAGTCCGATCAACGGAAAGGGAGACTCATCAAGAGAGTCTCGCATTTGTACGAGAGCTGTTGCACCTGACCAGCGGGGAAGATCACGTGTAGATTTTCCCGCTGCAACGTATAGAAAAGGTAGGAGTGTGCAGTACACCAATACTGCACATCGAAAAAACAGACCCGTTACAATTGTTTTCAGTCAAATAAATATTTGAGTAAATTAATAACATGGAATGTACCAATCAAATAAATATTTATTTGATTCTAAACAATATGTATTTCTCTTTAAAAAATATTTACTGTAATTAAAACCAATATTTTATGAACTTGATAAAATATTTTTTTGAATCAAAATTTTAAATTTATTTCATCTAAATAAATAATTTTCTAGGGAGAATTAGAAGAAATTTTTTTTTTGGTTCAATGAAATTTTCTTTGATTTGAACAAATTTTTTTTTTCAGTGTATTTATTTGTAAAACTGCATGCATATTCCTATTTTACGTTAAATTGTACAAAGGAAATGATTCTTTAGATTTCGGCACTCTTTCCGGCCTAGAGAACGAATTATTCATTTAAAACGCAAAACTCCATGTAATTTAAATGGAAAAAAGTTCGTGCCTATAGGCACGGGTTAAACTTTGAATTTGGAGTCATTCGTAATTTTAAACATGTTTTTTCGTCAAAAGAAATCGATCTAGGTGGCGGCATGATCGAATGAAATGCTCGAATAAATATTTTTCTATTGCTTTTAACTTCTCAACTTAAGATCTTTGGGTAAAAGGATCAGAGCTCAATGGTTGCTTAATTGTATTTAAAGAACGAACTTACTTTTAAATATTAGAGCATACCTATGTTTTCGAAAATGATTCATTAAAAAATGTGTATTGACTAAACTTGTAATAGCCAGGAAAAGAGACTGTTTACATAAATTAAATTTACATATTAGCTGTGACTAGCCTGTAATAAAAAAAGTTCGCAGTCTTATGGAACAGGTCTTTTTACTTAAAAATATGTTCTTCTCCAATAATATTTAGTTGGTTTTACGTTTTTTATAGACGAAAAACCAATTGACTGTGAAATGGCCGCTTCGCCGTTAATGGGTTAAGTAGCGCTTATAGCATGATTGATAATTGTTTAAAATATTAAATAATAGACAAATTACTGGTGAAACATATCAGAATTTTTGTTTTAATTATTGAGCTTAAAAATTCAAATTTTTAGTGTATTTTATTATTGCCTTCGTTAATTATTAATTATATGAAAATAATTGTTTTTGGAGTGTTTCTCATATTTTAACGCGAGTATCTGTAAATATACTCAACCAAGTAAATTTCACAAAAAGTTATGGTGATTGTAAAAAAAAATTGTGTGGCGATTGATTTTTCGTGTAATTTGTGTAAAATACTGTAAAATTGTTGTAATAGACCTGAAGATGAGCGAAAAAAACACGCTCGAAACAGTGGCGAATTGTGTTTATTTAATTAAACCAAATTTCTGGCATCTGGTGATCAAGAGAGGTGTATTTTCATTACAGACAAGATAGGTAAATGTTTGAAAAAGAGCCCTGGCAAAAATAATTTACAATATAGATAATTCATTATTATTGTTGGTATTTCTTTATCGTTATTATATTATAATTATTTATTAATTTTAAATAATAAAAATTACCGAAACGATAGTCATTGAAAACTAATGATAAGGAATAAAATAAACAAATAAATCCTAATGAAAATTGAAAAATAAACACAGATATTTTATGATAATAATAAAACTGATAATGCTTGACAAAAACTGTTAAAAAATCAATAAGAATTGAGAAAACCCGGTAATGATCAATAAAAGCTGAAAAAATATATTTAATAATGATAAAAAGTGATAATAATTGATAAAATAGTCCAAATTTCTAGAATAAATATCAGTATTTATTAATCTATATTGGTAATTATCTTTTATCAGTTTTTATCAGATTTTATTAGTTTCAATCCAAATTAATTTCTGTCCATAAGAATATAGAAATAGAATATGCAAGTAAAGTTTTTTTATTTTTATTACCTGGTTTTATTGTTTCTAATCTTATATTAATATCAGCTAATGATTTGATTTTAATTTCATCAGAAGCATTTATACATTGAGCCATATCCTTTTCACGTTCACTATCATCTGATGTTACATTAATATTAATTAGAGCATCATCATCATTAAAAATTTCCTTATTAAAGATTGCTGGCTTTTGATCTGGCTTATAAGAATCATAGTTATCATTTATTTTTGGCAGGCCTAGTACTCCAGATTGATTTGTTAAACTATTATACGATACTTTTGATGTATTATTGCTGTAAAAAAATAATATGCATTCTTATATATTCAATAATATTTATACAAACTGTTAGCTATTATTACAAAATAGTATATTGCGATGACGTATATTTTAGAAACATTTCATGCAATTTACATATAGTTATTTGAGATCGTAAGAACTTCATATTATTATTATGTAAAAAGACTGAATTAGTTAAGAATCGTAAAACATTTTTAGCCATTGAAAATTTATCCATGCATAAACATAAGAATTTTATGTAAATACCACTCAAGCACATTACAGATTAAACCTGGACTTAGGCCAGTTACTTATATAAACTGGGTATGGAACAAGATAAGTTACCTTGAAAACGATACCCTGCTCATCAAAGTCAATTTAGATTTAGATGAATGACAATTGATTCTTAGTGAATCAATTTTGGAACTTAGTAATTAAATTTAAGAAAAATTGTGCACGCACAAGCTCACACACACATACGCCCACTCAACCGCATACACACACTCATACGCAAACGCATACGCACATATACGCGCACATGAACACGCACACGCATACACACACACTCACACACATCCACACTCCCACCCACTCCCACACATACACAGGAAAAAGAATTTTCTAAAAAAAAATTCAATTTTTATTCCAGTGATGCTAAAAAATATTCTTAAGTAAGGTAAATGACCCAGTGACTGGACACGACTAGTGAATGGACAGCACTAGTATCTGGACGCGTTCGACCAATCACAACCAAGGAAATCGTCCAGACACTGGGGGTGTCTAATCACTATACATGTTCTTAAGTGTCCATTTACTGGGTTTTTTACCTTGTATAAATAAAAAAAAAAAATTTTCAAATTAAGAAATCGGTTACGCCATTCGGGTTATAGAGGTTTACCTACTTTTACATATTCTGTCCTAATAAAAAAAACAAAAATTTGAATATTCAACATAAAAAATAATTTCATTAATACAGATTGTTGTCAAAGTAAATGTAATATTTACTCGCTTTTGGTTTAAGTAACTGATATATATTATAACGGGGGAATTTTTACGAGGCGTGGGAGTGACTCGGCAGCTTCCCCGCGTATATAAATAAAAGACAAATTATGAACATGACGGTTAATTTCTCGTCAAAAATTTTCGAACATTACTTTAATCACATTTATCTACATAGCCAGAGTTAATCAAGGCACCAGGCACTGTGTCTTTGAATTTATTTAATATGACAACTGAAAACTCGAATAGATTTATGAATTTATTTTATGAAATATCGCACGTTACAGAAGGCAACATGCTCGGATGCGCAACTAGCCAGAGGTAGAGACGTGAGGTCGAACGGCCAGAGACATTCGTAAGTAGTATAGCTATCCCGTTTTCAGATCCACGCATTAGTATATCTATATTGTCCTTTTGGATATGTATGTGCTAGTGCACACACACACTCTCCTGTCTGTGTGACCTACGCTAGACGGGGAAGAGTGAAAGGCGGTTTTCGTGCATACGTTCGCATAAGGAGATAAAGCTTATGATTTCCATCTTTCATGCATTTTTTTTTCTTTCTTTCGCAAGAGCTACAGAGGTGAAAGGCCGTCTTCGTATATATATGACCTACATTCATGGAGTCTAAACTAGTTGCATAGGTCATTGAATTTTGCAAGGTCATGGTTTTCAAGGTCATTTCCTTGTTGACACAAGACCTTTTTCATTTCATTCAAGCTCGTGGAAAAGTGAAAGGCGATCTTCCCATTCCGCGGCAATCCTGAACGCACAATCTAAAATTGCAGCGAAAGCTCTCGTTAGCTCTGGCCGCGGTATGCTGTCCATTGTGGACGCATAATAGTCACCCAGAGTGATGAGAGTCTAAAACTGAACCGTGAATAACGCGAAAAACAAAAATATATTTTTTTATTTTATATGAATGCTTTTGAAGGCTTTTATGAGCCTTATTTCAGCATCTAACGTTTATTGAAAATTTAATTCATTATACATAAAGTTATACATATATACAAACTATTCTTATTATAATATTTACACTGATTTGTGTAAAGTGGCGAGAAATTTTACAATATAATTACAATTTTGTGAGTTTGGATAATATAAGCTATTGTCAATATTTTGTAGTAATAGAGCATTGGATTTGCAAATTTGAGTATAGAGGGTTTTTCTCTCGTTGTTATAAAGAGGACATTGCCACAGTACGTGGTTTAGATCCTCTTCATACTCACCACATTGGGCACATATTGGAGTGTCTACTATCTTTACTCTTGCAAGAGAAGCGGCCAAATTGTACAAGGCTAGATCTACATCTGTTTATAGTTACTATAAAATTACGGGAACGACAACTATTATTAAACCATGGTTTGGGTGTATTTTTGTAGTACAATTCTAAATATTTTTTTCCTTTGAAATTATTTTCTAAACAGTATTTATTAGTATTTAAGAAAGAATTTTTTTTGAAGTCCTAAAAAAAATCTGTAAAAGGTATATTAAAAGTTGAGGATGCTTTTTTTTGTATATGTTTTAGCTAGTAAGTCTGCAGTTTCATTTCCAACAACTCCAATATGTGCTGGGATCCATAAAAATCTGATAGTTTTAGTTAGGCATACATTTACTATTGAGTTATACAGATGTTTGATTTTAAGAATGTAGTAATTTATTTTGATATTAATTTTGACTGACTGTAAACTTTTTAATGCACTTAAGGAATCTGTAACTATTGTAAAATCTGTATGGTTACTTTTTTGAATCAGTTGTAATGCTTTTACTATAGCCATGCATTCTGCGGTAAAAATGGATGAGTTTTTTGGAATTCCCAAACCAGTCTTTATGTTTTTGTTAGGATAAAAACAAGCTACGCCAATCGATCTATTAGGGTTTTTACTACCATCTGTATATAGTGCATGTGAGTTTTTTTCGTTTGGGAATGAATTTAGTAAATTGTTTTGATCATTGCTTAGTTTCATATCGCGACCTCTATCTGTATTGATATTGATACTAGTTGTAATGTCTAAATAATCAAAGAGATAAATTATAAATTTCTTATACGCTTTTATATTTATTTTTAATGTATCTTCAATACATTCAATAAGCAGACGTGGTGTTTTAAAATTTTTTGCTTGAATAATTTTTTTAAAATCAGTCTTTATAGTATCGTAAACGTTTAAATTTGAGTTTGAAAGAACTTTAATTAAGTAGCACTTACATAAGAATTTTGTGCGTTCAGATATTGACTGTAGTTTAGATTCGGCCAGGATAATGTTTGTCGGTGTTGTTATTCGGTATCCCATCCCTGATCTAAGGCAGGCATATTGTAATTTTTCTAAATCATCTATATGTTTTTTATCTTTAGGATAATATATAAAACTACTGTAGTCTATGACTGAACGCACATAACTCTTGTACAAAGTAATTAAAGTGCCAGGGTTGGAACCCCATTTAACTCCACATAAAAATTTTATTATATTGGCTCTATTTGTACATTTTTGAATTAATATTTTTATGTGAGGAGAGAAAGATAGTTTGTAATCATAAATGACACCAAGAAAAAGAGCAGTGGCCTTTGATTTAATTTTACAATTTAAAATGTTTATTTCTGTGTTACCTGGTAAAATATTTTTATGATTAATGTGCAAAAGAACAGTTTTTTCAGGTTTAAAAAAGAGACCAATTTCAATTAAGTTTGCATTCATTTTAGTAACTGCTTTTTGTATTAGTGATTTAGATCTTTCGACAGAACCGTAGCTACAGTATACTCCTATATCATCAGCAAACTGTGAGAGAGTTACGCTTTTAGGAATGCCCACTGTTATGTCTTTGACATAGATTAGGTAAAGAAAGGGGCTGAGAACACCTCCTTGTGGTACACCTTTGTAAGAGTACCTGAATTCATCTTTTAGGTAGTCTGTATAAATAAATCTTTTATGCGTAATGAATTTAATAAATTTAACTAGTGATTCTGAGCATCCAATAGATGCTAGTTTATTTAAAAGGACATCACTATGGACATTATCATAAGCGTAACTGACATCCAAAAAAACAGCGATAAGGTCTCTTTTATTTACAAGTGCATTTTCAGCTTTTAATGTGAAGTCCATGTTGTTATCAGTACATGAGCGACCTTTTCTGAAACCTGACTGACTTTTTGGTAAAATGTCATAGTATTCACAATACCATTGTAATCGGTTTTTTATAAGAGATTCAAAAAGTTTACCAAGGCTTGAAGTTAGCGATATTGGTCTAACTCCGGCATTGTTTGGTTTTACAATAAAGAGAACAAACGACTTTTTCCAGTCTACAGGATATTTATTTTCTCTGTATATTTCATTAAAAATATCTACAAGGAGGAGTTTATATTGAATT
>UELV01179306.1:2017-44895 GCA_900490015.1 Megastigmus stigmatizans | reverse complement strand
GAGAGAGAGAGAGAGAGAGAGGAGAGGGAGAGTCAGTAAATTACAGAGGCGGAAAGCGGTTTATTGCCCCTTTAAAAATAGGAGGGTTAATAAATAATGCTAATTCAAAGGCTGTGGCTGGTCGAGCTGAGTTTTCGAACTGCGTATATGCATTTTCAATTCTTATATCACGGTTCCGCTTTTCCTTTCGGCGCACTTTTCAACACTTTTCAACCCTAATATACCTTTCCGACACTTCAACCTCTTCGGTTTCTTTCCTTCAAGAAAGAAAATACCAAACGGTACATAGAAGCACGTACCTACACTTTTCGAAAAAATTCCCATCATAATGGAACATCTCCAGGCTATATGCACCTTAAAGAGCTCAGCTATGCGACGCATTCGTTAAGCCGCCGTGATGCGTAGCTCTATGCATTCCTTCGATATCCCACTCTCCCTGCATTGCTGCAGTCTCCTCGTACAATTTCGGTTCGCAGCACAGCGAAAGTTGCGGTAGAAGCCAACAAGTACAGAGTGCAGCGGAGGCCGCACGGGAGAATTTCAAGATCAGCGTGGGCGCGAGCACAAAGTCGCCTTGCGTAACGCGCTTTCCATATAGCCTCGTGGCGCACTCGCGACAAGGCCAAGGTTTTCGTGTCCTGCCGCGCGTGATAGGCACTTGTATACGTTGCATGCTGCAGTAGTAAGCGTGTGTGTACAGCCGAGGATGCTGCGCTATATGCATCAGGCTTACGTTTGGAATGGGAGATCGCCGATATAGAAATAGTCGCGCTGTGCTGCTGCCAGCCGCGCGCGGATAACCAATCGCGGATACTTCGAGGCTGTGTATCTATGAGGCAGCGCGAGCGCACACCTATAACGTCTGTGCCCATATGTATGTATGTATGTAGGGATATGGAAGCGTTTAACGAGTGCGCGCTCGCTCGCCTTTTCTTCTTTCTTTATACTTATCGTGTTTGGCTAAGGCTCCTATAGGCCAACGATTCACCAGATATTTTATGAGCTTGGCCGTTTAATAGTGTGTGTGTGTGTGTGTGTACCGAAAGGGGTTTTAAAAGCTTTTATAATTTTACTCGCGTGCGACTCGGATATTTCTGGGTATACGAACTTTCTTTATTAGACAATTGCACTAATAAAGTGTATTTTGAATGAGTCGGGATGATTTAGCGGAGCAAACGTTTGATTTATCTATCATCAAAATAAATTCAATTACTCATTGAAACATTTTTGCAATTCATGTATACGTATCGGCATACTAACAAACTGTAAATGATTCGAGACTCCTACTTATTTCCCAACAGTAAAACGGTATAACAGCATTATGATTTAATTATGGTTTTATCCAATATATATATATATATACCTATATACGATAGTTAGAGAATAACATTCTCAGGATGTTATTATCACATTGTTGCAAGCGATGTACCGAAATTAGCATCGGGAATATGCAAGGCGCACTCGTTTAAATGGCAAGCTCATTACCGAACCTATCACGATGTGCGAAATTATAATTTCGTTTCGCTACTCGTAATATTATATAACTCATTGAATAGAGGGCCGTACACGTGTAATCATTTTAATGGGAGTTTACAGTAAGAGTAGTAAAAGGAAAGCAATGATACGAGATGAACTATTATATGTTCGATTTGCATGCGAAATTTATTCACCCCTTTTTCATAGTGCGCACTGCGTGTGTGGGACTTTGGTATTCCCGGTGTTTCCCCTTATTGATAAGCGAATCGTAAAAGAGCTGTACAAGTCTTTTTAAAAAATGAATTGTGTCTCAGTGTTTGTATTGCGATTCCCATCGCTGATCTTAATTATTATGAAATTCCAGTGTAAATATATATTTCAATAACCCAGATAACATAAAGTACTTTGAAAATTACTGTTTACGGATTCGTAATCCAGCATCCAGAATGGTTGATATACACAAAAATTTGCACTCGAATACTCACCATCATAAAGCATCGCTAAAAAATCACTTCTCCCATTGATACAGCCTCCATCCACGGCACGAATAAAGCACACTCGACTGCTCGCTCCTTACCTTTTTTCCCCATTCGTCTATCTATACAAAGTTCCTATACAGAGTCCGACTGTTGCGGTTGGTCATGGTGTCGGGAGATGGAGCGCTCTGCGAGAAATAAAAAATGAGCTCGTTTTCTAGTTCAAGTTGAAATTCCTGATCTATTTGATCATCGCGCACCGCTCGCGGTTATATATGTATATAGACGCAAGCGCTCGCCGGCATGCGGTAACTTGTTATCTAAGCGGGGGGATCGATTCCAAGAGAGAGAGAGAGAGAGAGAGGCTCCGCTGCTGCACAGGATACATAGTTGCGTGCGAAACCGAGAAAAGTTTTGCTCGATCGCTCGTGTAATAATGCGCCAAATGAAGATTTAACAATGTGGAATGTATTGGATTCTTATGCTGTCTTTAGGATATCTTTGGACGTGTTTATAAAATACGGTGATGAAATGCTTTATTTAGATGATGTGAGTGAGCAGTGGTTTAATCCTTTAAAAAGTGATTGATGAATTTTATTTGGCGTTTAATTTCTAATTAGGCACATTTATATCAATACGATAATAGTTATACGAACTTGATGTATTCGTGAAAAATGTTTTAAAGGCTGTGAATACGTACTTAATTTAAGCACCTGCGAGATAAATCACTTCTCACGAGGATCGCCGAGCGGTTGTCAGCGCAGGTCAAGATAACAAAACAAAAAAAAGAAACACCTTTGATTTATCATTTTTAATACATAGAATAATAATCTCCTATAGCCATCCTATTCATTGGATTCGATACATTAATTACAACGTATATACACATCCAAGTATAAGAATGACCGCATGAAAGTGCGCCAATATCCTGTGGCAGAACCCCGCAACAGCTGCGCAATTTTAAACCGGCTTATAATCATTGTTTTTAATGCAATTGTACAATATCAATATTCTTTCTCGTGGCGGCTAAACGCGCGCAAGTTGCAAAAGAAACATTATCTGGCCGTTATTATGTTTCGTATCTATATAATTGAAGCGGCCCCGTGTATAAGTATTCCTGAATGAACGCGAGCGGTCGTATATAGTATATATAGAGGATGGATATTCCGCGGGTGCACGTGGAGAGAACACGCTTATAGCTATCTTGATGCCGATTGAATACCTCGAGCCGCGCATGATCTCGACCTGGTGTAAAGGCTTCATTTTTCATTTTAATGAAGCTCGGTATCAGAAGGGGAAACGACCACGACGACGACTATCGTGTGTTTGTTTGTTATAGACCGATAATGACGCGCGAGAGGTTCCCGCGGGACTTAATTATATACCGCCGCTGCGTGGATTATGACTATTATGAATTATCGTATATAATCACGATAATTTAGGTTCATTGACGAATCGCTAATGTTTGTAATGCGAGAGATTAGATATTGTAATAAGACACTTGGTAGCTGCTGCCGCGTATATACTGCAAAACTTTGCTTGTTTACCGAACGTTATACCTTCGGAATATGTCATCATCGTACGATTTTTTAAGAGCATTCTAATTACGTACCTACTTTATATACATATCTCCAGTTTAACGATTCGCATCGTATAGATTCAGAATTATACTCCGTTAACGAAAAATCGGGCCAGAATAATCCGATTCGTCGCATACCGCAAATCCTCGTGCGTTTAAAAGTAACGCGTTTGTGCGTCGCAGATTTTACACACTAGGACACGTGTCTTGCCTACGATTTCAATCCGAATAACCACACATCCAAGTGTGTAAAATCTGTGAGGCGAACGCGTTACTTTGGATTTACCGTGGCGTATATACTTATGCAAATGTATATAGCTCGGCTTATTAAACCTCTTCATTTATAACGATCGTTCGCGGTAATTAAAAACTTAAGAGACACACCGAGAGTTCGCACCGCGCCTGGTGTTCTATACCGAACGCTGCAAAGAAAAAGCAGCAAAAAGAAAGAAAGAAACGAAGGGATGTGTAGAGGTGATTAAACCGGTTATTCGGCTGGGTACGCGCGGCGGTCCGCAACCGGTTGTTCCCCATACTCTTCCATATACATATTTTTCATCGTGTGCTCAAAAGCTTACACACTTCCATAATCGAATTCGTTACCCGCGATTACTTATTGCTCCGCGCGCGAACGTCTCTCTCTCTCTCTCGTATATTTCATAACCGATGGTCGCTCGAATCTCTCTCTCTTTCTCGCGCCAAAAAAGAAAACTGACGGGACTCTCAGGTGCTTCGACCCGAAAATATACACGTAATATCGTAGCCGTGGCGGGACACGAAAAGAAGCTGCCGCTGCGCGTATATAATGTAAGCATTCCGCGAGCTGGGCCGCAAGTGTGCCAGTCGCGTGGAGGAGCGAGGCGGAGAGTATATAACATAACGGTACTTCCGTGGCGGTGGCGGTGGCAGCAGCGCGGGCGAGAGATAAGCCAAGCGAGTCGCGGAGAAAGGCTCCTTCTCTCTCGCTCGCTCTCTGTACTGTAGGTATACACTCCACGAGACAGAAGCCAGAGTGGGCGCAAGGTTAGTGCCACCTTTGGGGGAGTGTGCGACTATAAACATATATACATATATACGCCGAGAAAGGCTCGTTGTAAATGATGTCGCCGCTGTGTAATGTGGCTGCAGAGGAGCGGAACCGTCTGCTGATCGGTTATATACTTATATCGCGCTATTTCTTCTTCCTTCCTTTTTCGGACGTTTTGGGGATTAAATGCGCTCGAAGGGCATTGCTGAGTTATCTTCTATCGCGTGGCGAGATGATTGCAATTGTGCTGCTATATATACGATTGGTGCGCGCGAGCTGAGGTTTTATAGGGCTCGTGTATGCCTAT
This sequence comes from Megastigmus stigmatizans, assembly GCA_900490015.1. Classification (NCBI taxonomy): domain Eukaryota; kingdom Metazoa; phylum Arthropoda; class Insecta; order Hymenoptera; family Megastigmidae; genus Megastigmus; species Megastigmus stigmatizans. The sequence goes on along the minus strand of UELV01179306.1, from coordinate 40,030 downwards.
TATTAAGGGCGTGCAGTGCGTGCAGGTTTGGACGGTATAATGGCTAAATGATATACGATGACTTTTACCTCAAAGTATACATGTCGGGCTGCTCGATGGATATTTTTGGGCTGCTGCTGCTGAGGATCGATTGGAGCTTGTATAATATGTAGGGAATTTAATTTATTTGACACGCTATACCAATGCTATTCGAAGCGTCGTTAATTTAATTATATAGGTTTTGTTAGAACTTTATCACACAACGTCCTCTGTGTATGAATTACGTTCTCGATTATTTCAAGCTGGTATTTCTTAAAATCCTGCATTTCATCTTACTTGTATAGCTGTACGTTTATATATGGAGGACATATAACCATTAAGTCCAGAATCTCGAAATCTGTACTCTAAAATCGGTGAAGGAAATAACTGTTCGTCGCCTTTTACTCGGAGGACTCGAAGGGTCTGGGATGTATAATAATTCCTATAACGCCACGACCGTCGTCACACGTTGTTGGGTATAAGAAATCGGTGAGCGAATAATTAAACCCGGTAATCTTCCTTTTTTTGGTAACGGTATGAATAATTTCATGTTGTTAAAAGTAAGAGTATACGTATATGCGGGCGGCGGCGCATCACTGTTATGTTAACGAGCGCGGTTACTGTTACACACACACACACATACGTGGTCTTGTGTTTTTAACAACAAATTTTCATCCGATGCATCTTTTTTATATATCGTTACGATCGCGCGAGTGCGACAACTTAATAAGACATGCGGAGCAACAAATATAAATTGTAAAAAATTCTACGAGTCACGGATGAGTCGAGATTTTTTTTCGTATAAGAAGCAAGAGCACATACCTCGAGCGACTCATTAAATTAAATTTATATTAAGTTGTCTACAATATGAACGGTCGAGTCATGGAGCCCGTGACTAAAGAAATATACTGCACAATTATTACCGGACTGCACATAGGCGTTTGTGTTCAACACAAACGCCTATGTGCGCGGCAACACTCCTCTGACATCGATTTAGCTCTTATATTATTTCCATTCGACTCGAATCGTTTCTATATCGATTCGATGAAAGGCCTTTATGATTCGCATACGAACATTTCATTGTGATTCATTGGAAAATCTGAAATGCCGATTTATATAGCATCGCGTGAGATATGATAATTAAATTGCATCCGAGCGATAACTCTCGAATGTAAACGTAACATTGAAAAAGTTACATACATGCATTGTCGTAATTTCATGTCCGGTTTATCGCAGTACCATCGATGAATCCGCGCGCACTTGCAACAATGGTCGCGCACGTCCAACACCTGTATCCATCGATGACCTTTTAAGCTATCGCGGTATATACAATGTGAAGCTCGTCCCTGTCTCGCGCATCGCTCACCTCCTCTGTATCTGTTCTCGCGATCGGTTAGCAGCCATTCAACGGCTTCGTCTTATCCGATGTGCAAAGGCGCACCATCGCGAGTGAGCGCACTTACAGGCCTATGTGGTTTACGCACTTTTCTAAAAGCCTGAGGTATCGGACGTTTTTTTGTACGGAAGGTATTAGCCGTGAAATAGTTTCTAAACTCTTTTTTTTCCCCGATTTCATCGATAATATCTCGAGCGCGCGCGTGTATCGGCGAGACCGATTCGTTTTCAAGCATTTTCTGCATTATACACGCGAGTTTTTATCGTCCTTAGATAACAGATGCGTATAGTGAATCACGCTGATGATCGGGCGAATCCTTCGACCTCGTATAATAAAAGATTTGTATATAATAGTATGCTAATAGATCTGGTATAAAATCCGGTATACTTCACTAAAGAAGAATGAACTACGTAATGAAGTATAAACCATATAGAGAGTATCCTTTGTCTGCGATATGGAAAAAAAAATAACGGATAAAAAGCACGTTCTAAGTGTGGCTTTAATTTTGATCGACAATAAATATTAATGTACTCGTCAAGATATACAATCAATTTTGAATATGACACAAGATAATAAAGAGAATGTAAAATTGGAGTTATTATCGTTAATATCGTATAATTAATTATTCTTAGCACTTTTCTTCGATGCTAAAAATCGAAGCGAGCCGAGTTCACGATGCACATCTGCAGGTGCACATGATTTATAAGAAACGTCCATGCATACGTTATTAAATTAGTTAGACGGACGTTCACAATTTTTGTCTTCGATTTCCAGTATTACAGTATTTATATTCACGTCAAATGTCCATGTGGCCGTTCATAAAAATACACAGTACATACACACAGACACATAGACACACGTAAGAGCCGCGGCCAAGTGTTCTCCAACACTCTTAAATTGGTGCAGCATGATCGGTTGGAATTATCCTCTTAGCCTAATCATGGTGCGGCATTCTAAAACCCCGTTGTATATAATAAAGCCCGCAGACTCTTACAACTGTATCCACTGCAGGAGAGATAATACATTTACTGTTTATGGCAAACAGTTATATATCACGGGCACAATGGGGCCTTCGCTCTCCATCGTCCATTTCATTAGATCGTAAAAACAATGGCAGCTGTAACGCAAGCGAAAACTTGGCTCTTTTCGCATAAGGGAATCTCTTGAAGCATTTGGCGCGTGATCGCTATATGGATTCTGCACACGAATCGATCTCGCTCCCTTATCGTACGAAGCAGAAAAATAAAAAGACCGATAATAATTTATTTGCGTGTTCTCCGCGCGGTCAAATGCGAGGGCCTTTATCCTAGTCGGAGATCGGAGAAGATCCATCTTGCAGGATCACAAGGAATTCCCATCGTCGGGGCTAAAACAGGAAGAAGAAGAGTAGAGGTGATCTCTCATCGCGTGCGTGGAGAAGCGTCCAACACACGAGATGTGCCAGCCTCTCGATCGTTATGGATCGATTCGATACTGCGGATTTTTGAGCGTGGATCGTGAATGGGTCTGGACGCTTTTATGTCTGCGTGATATAGGATGAGAAAGAAAAAGAAACGAAGGGGAAAAAGAGCGAGGAATTATGACACGCCAGACATTAGGGGTCAGTTTCTCGGAAGTATTATATTCGAGGGAGATACACGGGACCCGTGTATAAAAACCCTTTGTCGTGAGAGTCAGTTCGTCATGCCAAAGCCATTTGGATGCGTTCGAGTGCACGGCGAATAGGACCGATTGTATGGTAATGGGAGTCGAACGTCTTGTGGCAGTTATTCTCTGGGATCCTGGGGGGATGACCCGAGATAATCAAATGTATAGGAGATCATTTTCGTGGACTATATATTCCGGCTTTATGAATAGCGATTCGGTCGTAAGAAAAGTGGTATGGTTATATTGAGAAAATCCTTGAGTACTGAAAATGTACAGTTCTGAAACCATATACTATTGACGTTTATGAGAGATGTATGTACTGTTATACCTACTGTTGTAGTTTACTGTACCTCGTAAAGTAATTTAAATAACTATTATCAAAGACTGGTGGTTTCAATGTGATCTAATTTATTTTTTAAGAGATCGATGAGTCGACGATTTTTTTCAGAAACCATCAGCGCTCATAGCGGCTTTCAAAGTGGTATAGAGAGTACAATACAAAGTTACTAGGCAAAACAATCAATTAAACATATCTCATCAAACTAATCGATTGTTGCGTATACAGTATCTTTGTAATTTTTCGAATCTTGAATAGGACCATTCGAGACTCGTTTTTGAAAACCATGTATTTTAAAATACAAATTGTCTTGTAATTAATAAAAATATTTAAATAAACGGACGGTATATTAAATGAAGTTATTAAAAATCACCACGTAAAACAGCAGCTTCTAACAAAATTTATCTTTTCACGCAAGCTTAACATTGCCGGTCGAGGTCTCCTATATACGTCAGCGTATTAATTTCCAAAGATTTTCACGCAGCAGCTATAATCACGCGTGCCCTTCGAGTCACCTTGAATCCAAAACCACCCGATTTCCATAAAAAAAAACTCAAAGAAGAAGAAGGCGGCTCTCTCTCTCTCTCTCTCTCTCTCTCTCTCTCTCTCTCTCGCGTTCCAACAATAACCACATCAGCAGCAGCAGCAGGAACGACAACGACGATGGGGCATACATAATGTAAACGTACATAAGCCGTCATAAAAAAAATATCGCGTCTCTCGAACTAATGAAGATCGTCCGGTGCCGAGGACAAACGAACCCCGCCTAAGGCTTGTACGCGCGTGCACGCATACACGCACACATACACACACATTCGCTTGTACGGTTTACGCACTGCTTCGGTACGTGCGAGAGCCGTGCATGGCGCAAAAAAGGCCGAGTCGTGCGCGCAGGGGTTTTTTTCATCGGCGCTCGACTCCTCTCCGACAAAGGAAACGGGAGTGTGCGCCGAGGCGACAAAATCACGTAACTGCCCTCGAGACTCGCGCTCTCTGCGCCTTTGCTCCGCGTAGAGGCTTCACGGCGCACCGATTCCCATAAGACCATGCAAATATACTTTGTGTGCGAGTGCATTGTGTGTGTGTGTGTGTGTGTGTGTGTGTCGAGCTCGTGAGAGAGTGTGCAGCGTAAGACGTCTCTCTCTCTCTCACTCTCGCGGTGCGATATCTGCGCCGCGCGGTGATCTTGATTCTAGATCTTGGCTGATCGCCTCGGGAAAATGTGCGCGAATCTTTGCGACGTGGTGATGTATACCTTGGGTATATATACACGGATGGCTCCACGTCGACGGGTTTGCTCTTGGCAAACGTCTGGTTTGCGCGGACGATTCGGTGAGAATATGAATTTGAATGCGTTGTGGCTTTAGCCGATGACCAGGTCGTCGATTCATTACAATTGTATTTAACGATCGCGATCACTTTGAATTATATAAATGATTTTTATTAGATTTTTATATAGCAGCTGAATTCCGAGAAGAACGAAAAAAATTGCAACGCTATATATACTTACTTTGTCCTTGTAAAAATGCATACAGCTGTCATTGATCTAGTGACCAAAATTCTTATAATGTATACAATCCAAAAGAAAAAAACGGGCGCAAACCAATTTATTTTATCACAGCTTGTAACATTTATGTCGCAATTAAGTTTATGCGCTTCCAACTCTAGCGATTAATCATTGCACAGCCATAAACCTCTCATAATAGCCCAGACACTTATACTTTTTGTCTCTATAAGTTCAAGGGAGGCGCAAGTTACGGACTGCGAGGCAATTAAAACCTCAAACGTACACTGGACGCATTATTCAAACTCGTATTATATTCCAATAAGCCGCCCCCAGCGCTCGCGCGCACAAATCTATTTCACGACCTCTCGTTACACCTATATAATTAATAAGTGCAAGGTATACGACTGCATCGCAGCTTCAACGTGGACTCGACCGTATGTACATCTTAGAGTAGATACACCCTAAGAGAGCTTGTATATGCGTTGCACACGAAGGAACGCCTTCGACGCGATGCAGTGTGAAATCTCTCGTACTGCACGCATGGACGCACATAGGACTTGCTAGGACGAGTTTGTGTGTGTGTGTGTGTGTCAGACTACAGACTACAGGCAGCGATGATGATGATGATGAGGAGGAGAGAATATTGCTGCGTTTATACGCTAGACTGGTACATCCTATGGGCATCGTTCCCCGAGGCTCCTCCTGCAGAGAGATGCGTTGTGGTCTGTCCGAGATGTTGTGTTATGTATGATGGAAAACCTCGATAGCCGATGTATATGTATACGGTCGAGGATGATGATTCGTCGATAAGATGGACGAGTTGCTGGGCTATGGGGATTGTTCCGCGATGACCTTAGCACGTGGCTATTTTTATTCTAGCTTACATCGGCACTGTATCGGCATGCGATGAAGATTATCGAGATGTTTTGTTGTGATGCTTATGTGCAGGGAGGTTGTGGGATCGAATCTTGATGTGGAAAAGTGGCGGAACTATATGGGACGTTGAGTTCGTCTGTTCATAGGTCGAGCTACCAATACTCATTCTTTGCTATTTATTCTTTTCTGCCTGTTGTGCGTTGTAATGGTTATAAGATCATCTTTATTTAATAAGAGATTCGAAGTGTATACTCTAATGTACAATTGCCTAGGAGAATTGTCGTTCTTAAGAGTCTACAATCGTACGGATAAATGAATGTTTACTCAAGTCTTGTAAAAATGAGGACACTCCGGAAATCGAAAACTTGAAAATTTTGGATAGACTATACAGAAGTTTTTTCCCATTGTCCCTGGTAGTAATGAGATTGATTACGATGTAAGGAAACACAACATGCGAGTCAAAGCAAGTATAGGTATTATATATTTGAGTGCCCAAAAAAAAAAAAAAAAATAATTATAGGTAATACACTTGTATAAGTAAAAAAATTGAACTTCTTTTTACAAAATCCAAAATCAGCTTTCATCTTAAAATTCTGTAAAAAGATTATAAACTGCTTTAATCATTGATTTGCAGTGTAAATAAGATATTATCAGCTTCCGTTAATAAACACCTTTCTATCCTTGATGAAACAAGGTATAGAATAGCCTAGTTTTACTTTCAACCACGATTCCTACATCCACATCCGATCCACGTACGCGAGATCATCGCTTCTCACCTTCCGCAGCAAGCCTTCGGAGGAAAAAAGGTGCGCAGAAAAGCAGTTACACACATATACACACACACACGCACACACACACCTCGAACGAAAGCAAAAGCGCTGCGATGAACAAAAAAAGTCGTCGTCGCGCCGTGGCTCCCGACAAAACAATAGGCCGCTGGAATATAATTGACGGAGGCGCGCGCTTAAAGGCGTCGGAATTCCAAAACTAACAAAAAAAACTCGCTCATTTCGAGTCCTTGTAAAACACTCGGCGCAGTTCGGAGCAGTTATACTACCCGTCCCCCTTTTCTTTCCTATACCTGAAAGCGAGAAGTATAGAAACGTGTGTGTGTGTGTTAGAGGTAGAGAATCCCGCGAGAGATTACCCGCGGAGAAGAAGAAGCAGGAGCTCTGGCTGTTGTGTGGGAACGCTGCACGCACTCGAGGAAAGAGATTGAGAAGCGTAGTTCCATGGGTCCGCTATTGCTTATACTACGTGTGCAGTCCCATATACCTGTATACACGACTGCATAGACGCATCACGACTAAGGCGAGATAGGCTTCCCTCGTTTCCTCGATAAAGATAGAATCGTCGAGAGAGAGAGAGAGAGAGAGAGAGAGAGAGAGAGAGAGAGTAGAGTCGAACGAGTCTCGAGGAGGGGAACAAAAAAAGATAAATATGGATGGAAAGAGAGAGTTGTAAAGAAAAGGGTAGGAAGTGGGATGTTTATGAAAGGTGATAAATATTCCCTTTTCTTTTCTAAATTTTGTACTTTTTTTTTGTTACTTTTTATCTTTTGGATTCCACTGGCTTTCCGCGTGTCTTGCTCGTATAACCAAACAAATTCCTGTAAATGCCGTCTTATCGTGGACATTATTCATTCGGTTATGGTTATTGGATACAATAGGCTGAATGTTTGATTTTAAGTTGTACTTTAAAGCATTGCAGCTATGGGGATTTCAATCAATCAGTGCGCGGATTTAATTTATCAATTTATGCAGCGTGCCCCATTATTTTTGCATATAAACGAATGCACATCTTTGAGTATTCTAGTGAAGAGGTATAACTACTATATAAATTTCACCGTAAAATAATGCGATTCGTAAAATTCTATTTCGATTTCATTACGTACCTATTTAATGTTTATTAGATGCAGCTCATATCTTGAATCTTTGATAAAGAAAATTTGTTGATACATAAATTTAAAAATAATTACATTTTCAATTGGAGAGAAACATTCACTTATTATCAAATAAATCGCATTATCGCATTCTAAGAAGACCATAAAGGGGAAAAATCATTTAAATATTTGTTGATTAGAGAAGTAAGGATCGTAAGAAAAGCCCTTATCAGATCAGCTAATAACAAAGGGTAAATTAGTTATTTGCGCGAAAGAGTCCCTAGATAAGAATAAAACGCGAGAAACAGGAGGAAAACGAGAAATAAAAGCTGCGCGGAAGAAGTGGAAAGAGAGAGAGAGAGAGAGAGAAAATATTGCACGTCCAGGTGGGTAGGTTCAGGTGTTAAAGTCCGAGAGAACGTGACGTCACCGCGTTACACTCTGTCTGACTTATGAGCACGAAGGTAGGAAGTACGTGTGTGTGTATATATATATGTAGCGAGATCCTGTCTGATAGGTCACGAAACTTGTGTAATCTGCTTGGCGAACCAAATGATTATATATTCTTGCATTCTTTTAGAGGAAATCTTGCGCTACGTCCGCTGGGGGATTAATTGTACCAAAGCGAATTAATCTTCGAATAATTAAAATTTTTCTGGTGGTTATCTTGTATTCAATTTTTAATTGCTCGGATGACAAGGAAAAGTTCCATCCAAGATCGTTGGATAAGCGGATGTCACTGAACTTTGATGTTAAAAACTTTGGTAGGTTTATAGAGTGCGTCTTAACGTATTTTTTTTTTTTTTTTATACTTTTGAAATATTTGTTATCGTATTCAAAAGACTGGGTAAAAAATTTTCGTGATTCATCGTCGTAAGTAAAAAGTATTTAAGTTTCATTGAAAAACGATATTTCAGCTTTTTTTTCACCACCGATAATCCGATCATTTATGAGTGAACGCGTGATTCATCATATTTTAAATTTCAAGCTGCTAAATCCTTAATAGCCGTACAGAACATTTAACGAAAATAAGTTGTTAAAGTGTGTGATTTATTTTCCGAATGGACTATGAAGATCTTTCAAAAAAATTCGTAGAAGTTAAATGATATTTGGGGATCGTTTTCCCATGCCTGTACATGAGTCATTTAAGGACATGACTTGGACTTTATGATGAGCAAGCGTTAAGTATAGGAAAGCAAATATTAATTTTGTGCCGGCACTTTGGATGTCAGACACTTTCAATGCCGCAATAAAAAAGAATCATTTAAAATTATGTCCCATAACAATGGCTCAAACATCTATTGATTTTAAAATTTTGAAGGTCAGTGTCTAATGATGGGTAGGTATACGAAAATTCTATCAGCGCGTCCATCATAATGGATATACGACACGTAATAATAAATATCTCTTATCTGATATCGGTATATGTTCAAGCTTATGACAATGAAAATCACATTTATTTTTAATATACGGATTCGCATGTATTATAAAATGTATATAAATAAATTTTTTGAATTTGAAAATTAACATTTTTAATTTTTTAATGATTAGAATATTGGATCAAATAATGTTTAAATTTGAAGAAGCTAAGCACCAATGAATTTTCCTCGTATGTAAGTTGACTGCAGAATGTTTTGAAATTATGTTATGGTTCGACAACGATTATTTCGCCTACGAAGTACAAGAATTGAACGGTTATAAAATTATTTATCAGTCAAAAATTTAATAACTTCATTAACCTACTACATTATATATATATATATATATTACTAAAAGCCAGAATATTTGAAGCTTTAAATGTCAGATCCAAAGCGTTGGCCACAACTAAATTAAGCGAATGGCTATCGCTTAACGGGATTATGTCCAGTATATTTTGGATACCATAACCCAAAGCTTTGGCTATCACAATCAAAGCTCTTTCAATCATTAATTTTGTTTGTGATAACCAAAACCCTTGGAAAGCTGATATTTTTTCCTATACCTTGGTTCTGACGTCCAAAGTTTTGGATCTCAAAAATTTATAAACATTATAAATTCCGTCAACTAGGTACATAGACTATCATTTTGCTTTTGGATTCTGATGAAAATTTTTTCTAGTCATTTGTTAAATCTTGAAAGGAAAAAAGGTCATCACCGGCGAAGGGCAAAAGAAGCTTCAGACGCGGGGGTCTGTTGGAGTAGCCTAATCGGACGACAAGTCCAGCTTTGACAGTAAAATATAGCGCTTTAATATCATTCCCACGAAAATAAGAAATGAATAATAGATTCAAAAAATACTTTTCGCTACATTTAAACTGTTATTTTTGTTCCGAACGACCGAATGAGTAATCCGAAATTAAATAATTGTATAGTCACATCAATCGCGACTGCGGGTACTCGCGCACAATCATTAAATTACAGAAAATAATGAATAGCTGCTATTTAACGTGTAATGAATTTTTTTAATCACAGCTATTGTTCATTTCACAAGGAAACCAATGTGATATAATCATGAGTAAATAAAGCAGCTGGGCAAAATTTTTGAATAGCATCCAATCCGACGCTAAACAGAACCTAATTACATATCGCTTCCTTGGGAGATACAGGAAGAAGCGTCTACCTCCTTACAGTCGGCACACGCACAATAAACGTTAAGCAAAAAAGGTTTTTATTCACTCGAATCGAGTCAAAGGCCAGCTAGGAAACAATTTTTCAATATTAATTTAAACCCACTAGCATTGGCTCGACTCAACGCATCCGAAAAAAATGCGATTACTTAATAGCACGTTCCATTCGATCATTGCGAGCACACGCCTGATTATCATCCTCCGCGATCATCGGCGCGCGCGTAAGTATATCTGTCACGATGACGTGGATCGAAGGTCACGCGCACGATCTCGAGCGAACAGTCTGGCCGTACCATCGCGGTACATGTACACACATAAAAAGGCCTCGAATAGACTTTGGAGAGGCCTTGCGACTTTTTCTCTCTCTCTCTCTCTCTCTCTCTCTCTCTCTCTTCGTGTGCGCGCAGGTAGACATATATATGTATAGGTACGACGATCAAGAAGGCACACAATGGTCGACAGTTAGGTTCAACGGACGCTGAATATGGACTCTGTCGGCTCTCCTCTCTCTCACTCTCCTTCTCGCGTGGTAATAATCCAGAGAGGTGGTAGGTAGGGGACGAACTGCTGCTGCTGCGGCGATGCGAAAAGTCGCGCGCATTAGCCGAGTTTTTCGTGTATATACATATAGGCGGCCGATCGAGCAATGCCAGCTGATGAGCCGCGGAGACAGAGAGAGGAGAAATTGCCGTTGAACCTTATGGTGCTTAAGGGGACATTGCATGACAACGCGGGGCCCTGCATGCGCGCGCGGGATCCTTTTTGCAGCGCACTCGCGAGTATGCGAGATTTATGCTATGACGTTGCGAGGGATGACTTGATTTTTTTGGTCTTTTTGCGACGGCGGCGGCAGACGTGTGCAGTGCGCGGGTTGATCGATGCCGCTGGACAAGCAGCCGAAACATATATAGAGGTTTTCCGCGATTGCCACAATGGGCCTTTTCAAGTTGCGTTCACTTGTATCGCGTGGAAAATTGGAGATCAACGTCACCGTTGCGCGCGGAGACCGCAAGAAACGTTGAATTACGAGATGCGGTCGGATCTATCTGTCGGATGACCTGCCGAATTCCTCCTATTACGTCGCCATAACAGAAACATTAAATAGTAGCTGTTATTCTAACGATACCAATTTTTTATAATACTTATCTTATCTATTTAAATCGATATATATTATAAGCTGTATAGCTAAAGTTCATTGTAGCACCTCCGCACATCTTCGATACAGCTTTGTCCGTCGGTTTCTCGCGAAAAGTATTTTGCACGAGAATCATAATATTTGCTCAATTCGAGATATTCATGCTATATTATCGCGATAATACAATCGATACACTAAATAGACTATGCAAATGGTTGTAAACGCCAAGTGTGAAGTACACATATATTTGAATAAATACATAAAAAATGCCGTTTTTCTGCATGAAAATTGAAAAAAAAAAACTACCTTTAACTTTGGAATAATAAATAAATATAATGATTTATAATACTAAACGTAGTTTTTTTTATTTATTAATTATTATTTTATTTTCTGTTTCAGGTTCGTACCGAATTCATAATTTACATCCAAGTCAACCATGTCCAAGTTCTGTACCGTAAGTTCCAGATGTGAATTAATTTCAATCTTCTACGATTAACATTTTTGAAAGCGAGGTAATACTTAATTAGCCTAAGTATTATTAATTAAATGAAATGTTATCCGTTAAAAAAGTAACGCTTATTTTCGGTTGATGAAAGTAACAAACATTTGACTTTTTGAAAAATATAAGATGTTCAAGGTCCTGCAGGTATAAAAAAAGTTCAAAAATCAAAATGTTATTATCTTGAATCATAACTTCCGAACGCTATAAACGAAGCAGTATACCATCACAAGCCGTAAGAAATGACGCAATCTCCAATGCTAAAATCTATCCTCCAAAGCCTCGCACATAATAAAGCCCGTATAATGTACATATTGTCTAATCACCCGCGAGTAACTCGCTCCACTATATACAAAGAAGAACCTCTCCGAAACCGTAGATAACTGCCCCAGCCGCCCATTAGTCATCTCTCGAGGGATAAAAATTCTCCACGCATCTAATTAGCACCTTCTTATACGCTCGGCTCGGCGAACCAGGAAGATCCGTATACGCTTGTAATAACAGCAGCGCCGCGGCCAGTGCCTCTCTCTCTCTCTCTCTCTCTCTCTCTCTCTCTCTCTCTCGACTCGAAAAACCTTATATATGCGCCTGCCACAAGAAAGCCCATGACCTTCGTCTCCGAAGCGCGAGATATATGTATGTATATATTATACACTATATATCCAAGTGAAAGTTCATGAACCCGTGCGGAGCGCTCGACTATAATGTACCTATGGAAAGGGAAATCTCAGAGAGTGAGAGAGAGAAAGAGAGAGAGGAGGTTATGCCGATAGTTATCTCGAGCTCTACATAACGTAACGACTGGGGTAACGTAATGTGGGTGGGAGGGAGGGTAGATTGAGACATTAATTATTCCGGCGCCGGCGGCTGCGGCGGCAGCATCGCGGCTTTGTTATTATATACCTCGAGCGAGACTGTCATGGGAAGCTATATAAAGGCGACTCTTCGTCTGACTTTTGCTGAGATAACCTGGAAAATTGCATTGTTCGCCTCCCGATGCAGTGGCTCAGTGGATAATAATTGTGTTTCCGAGTTATCATCTTTTGTGCTTCACTACTTCTGCACTGAGCATCCAAAGTCTTTTTTTTTCGTTTGTTAGCGAATTGTATATAGGTAGGGTTCTGTTTTATTCGGACTAGGACAAACGTGGGTTTTTTTGTTCAAAGACTTTAGTGAAATGTGGGTTTGGGGGTCGTCTGTTTTTTTTCCTTTTTTTTACTGCACATTATGTGTTGAACTAGTTTGTTCATAATGTAGAATAGTGTTACGGAGGACGAGAATTATGGTAAATGCGAAGAAAATGTTGTGCAGGAATAACTGTGGATTACGTTTGTATAGTGTTTAAAAGGTAATGAAGTTTCGATGCATTTCGATCCAGCCAACCCCTCGGTCGCGTGGAGATCTCGTATCATTGTGCAGATTATGCAATAAAGTATTTTTCGCGTATAAATTAACAGGAGAATTCTGTAATATCTCACAAGGTCTTATTTACTAGTAAATGAGTATGGTCCTCGTCATCATCATCATCATCATTATTATTATTATTATTGTTATTATTAGGACCGAGTTCGTTACGGCACATGGCATATTTAATTAAATTTATTTTATAATAGACACTTCGGTATAGTCGATGGAGCGGACTCGCAATCATTAAAATTCTTTGCAATGGCATCGTACAATTAAAATTTCAAGACATAAAGTGTCATCGACCAAAATGTTGAAGTTGTGTACACACCTACTTAGGTTTTAAATAAAGGTGTCGTAGACATTCCAATCGTGTATAGAAACGAATATTAAAAAGAATATTACTGCTAAATTGGTACACATCGGTATTTTTTCTCTATTAGCCTATAGTTGGTGCTATAAATATCATCACGATCAACATCATCTAATATAACGCTAAATTATAAAAGAACGAATAAATCCTCAGTCGTTAAGATCCAAAGCTATACCCACACAATAGCAAATCTCACTCGAAGCTCTCTCTATCTCGATTTCGCAGAAACTTCAATGAAGCATCGCCATGCACATATTTGAAATTAGACCGCGGCGTATGCACTGACGTATCTCACGACGCCGATGCCTATCGAGAGCGCTTTAATTATTTAATTACTCCACTGGCGGCTTCAGACTTTAATAATTGAATCCGCAAGCAGGAAGTGTTTCGTGTTCCATGCGATACCCGCGGAGAGTCTCCGACGGATTCTATAGGTATAACATGGCGATATATGTGCAGCGCTCGCGCGCAACAGGTGAACACTCCTCCGATGGTAAATTCAAATGGAACTCTCTCTCTCTCTCTCTCTCTCTCTCTCTCTCTCTCTCTCTCTCTCTCGTGTTCGCAAGCGCGCTGCACAGATAAAAGCGAGAGATGAAGAAGGAGAGAGCTTCGTAATTAGCGATGTATTGGATAGGTTATTAAAGCTTTTTTAATGGTCGCCAATTCTATTTATGCGTATGAAAGACTTTTATACCGTTATAGTTTGCCAAGGATCGATCGCTTCCGCGTGGAAATATTTTTTGCTGCAGAATCTGTCCGTGATTCTGGTTCAAAGGCATGTATAATATCATTCATTCGGGTTATCGAGCGATGAACAATGGAACAGTACTGGGATGACTGAACTTGCGAATTCGATGCAGTCCTATAAGTATAATATAGACAGACGTGATGAACCGTGAGCTATAAATTACGATGTAAATTCGAAAAGTATTAAACGTTGTACGCAACTTTATTTCAGCCGTTTAATTAGTTCAATGCAGATGGAAGCAAAGGTGCATAAGTATAGGATATCATTTTGCCTCGCTTGGAACTGGTTTCTTTATCTACCCTTGAAATCTTCTTCCTACCATTTTACTTACTTTACGGAGTATCTTGCCTGCCCTGTAAAATTGCGAGGATCTATATCTCGCCTTTATATCTAGTACATTAAAACCGATTTTTAAATAACTAATTCATTATGCTTGAGAAAAAATGGTAATAAAAATGTGGCGCAGCTAATGGCAATCGTATACATAAACACTCGCGAGTAACGGTTGTACATTAGCAATTATAGTACAATAATCGCTTCGAAAATTCAGTTAACAATCCTATAATAGCTTTACACCAACCAAAAAAGATTTGGTTACCATCGCTCCATCGTCGCTTCATAAGAATACCGGTACACACGCAAAAGATTTCTGCCGCACATCCGATGAAGTCATAACAGCTCCGGAAGAATATAATCATTTTCGCGATACGATAATCGGCTGCGGAACGGAAGTACGCGGCGACTCGGTCGGTGTCAATAAAATTATTTATACATAGGCTCTCGCGCGCACCCTCGATGCATATAACTGTATCACGAGTTTAGATTCTCGGTAGTGGTCCGCGCGATTATTTACAGCTACATACAGAGGCTATATAAGGCGACCGATAAGCCGCGTGCACACGATTTTGCGTGTGCCATAAGCGCCAAACGATATATTTTTCACCGCGCGGCGTAAAAGGAGTCGAAAAGTCGAGGAAGATGGCGAGCGAGCGAGTGAGCGAGCGAGAGAGAGAGAGAGAGAGGAATCGCGGTGGGTAAAAAGTCAGGAAAATATTTAAAGCCGAGGAGAGAGAGAGGGCTGGGGAACCGTTAGGGCTTGGACTTTGATCAAAGGCCCGATCGCGAGCCACGCGTATAGCCTCTATAATGTGTGTATATATATATATATGGTACACGCCATTCATCCGTAGAATTCGAATCCAGTCGAGCAGAAAGCACCAATGCTGTTAGGCAGTCGTACACACACAGATACACACACACACACACACACACACACACACACACACACAGTGGACCGATTATTTAGCCTATGCAGGAACGGCAACAGCAGCACAAGCTCACCATTCGGATGTGTCGGTGATTTAGAATTTTCAGCGCGGGGCGAATACACACGCTCGGATTATACTATACGGCAGCAGCTTGTATATTTTTCCCGATTACAATATTTATGCCTCCTGGGATGTTGCGAGGCTCTATATACTTTGCGGCCTATCGGTAAATTCTTGCGCGCCTACGGAAAAAGGCCAGGGGGGGATTGGTTTCCTGCAGCTATGGATATCGGACAATAGTCGCTTTCCGCTGTGCTTCGAAATACGCGTATAGAAGAAACCGCGAGGATCGGTGGTAGTTCGTTTCGTTCAATTATAATCGGCAATCGAGTGCGATTCCTTTCTGATTTACGGTTTTCGCGGCCGGAAAATAAGTTTCTTAATCATCCGGCAGTGCAGGATATATATATATATATATATATATACTACCCCGAGCAGAATCTTATCCCAACGTTACGTACCGCTGTACAATCGGAGCGAAAAAAAAAACAAGTATTATAAGAACCGTTTTCACTGCGGGTTGGAATATCGTGTGCAGTTTCACCGAGCTGCGATGGTGCATAATTCATATGCAAAGCGCATCGCAATCGTCTCTCGCGACACGTGAAATCCGCCAAAGATTCACTTCCTTATGGATTCGCCTTATGTCAAAACGCGCGCTCTCGACTGCCGCGGATTGTCCTCGAGGCTACATGCGAGAGAGATGAGACACGCCTGCCGTATAATGTATGAGCTTGACTCGCTCGCTCAACCGAACAGCCGGAAATAAAACCAATTCGCACGCATATATATATATATATATACGTCGTCCTCGTGCGGAATTGCACGAAGGTGCAGCTTATAGATGCGCTTAGATTGAAATTTGCCTTGCTTTTACCTTTTATTTCGTCTGTGATCCCTGGGAGATTTCATGCTTTCTTTTTTTTTACTTGTTTCGCACAATCTGATGTTATCTGGGTGTTATAGAAGACTTAAAGAATGATATTTTTTATATTCGTTGGAAGACGAGATCGTGTAACCGCTACATTTATTCTACTTCGAATAGTTAGAATCAATTGAATAAACGATTCACGGTCTCAATATAAATTATTTATAACCGGATTTTTATTATCTTTTTGTTTTGTATGAGTAATTTCTCTTCGTGGTGTTACAGCGAAGCTGTAATTTAGAGGAAAAAGAAGAATAGTTTCGTAAAAACTTATTCTTAACAATATTATTATTATTATTTTGCATATAAGTTTAAGATAAAAGAATATAGCGGCTTCTCATTTGATTTTGTCTCGATTTCATCTTGCATTGATTTATCATCGCATCACGTTTGTAACGAATGAAGTATAATTTATGCACGCTGCATATGTACTATTATAATTTGAGTTATGCAAAAAGAAAAAAAATTAAGTACCCATGCGCAGTGCATACAAATAAACGAAATACCACATTAGGTGTACGTGTGTTTAATAGTAAGAAAATATATTTTAATTATGAAAGCGGGTAGATTTTTATACTGTTATATAAATAATTAATGAAAGTTATTAAACGTAAATACCTCAGATAAAACCAAATTTTCTAAATCTTTGGATAAAATAATGTTTTCTTATCTACCTATCAGATGCTGTAACGAATTAAAAAAAGTTGCAATATCTGGAAAATGATTTAAAACCAATTTTTGTCAAATAAACATAAAAAGTTCGCAGAAAAGAAGAAAAACATTCACAGAACGAACTTCTATTGTACTACACAAATAAAATAAAAAAGGTGCAAGAGTTAGCGAAGCCAGGCTGGGACAGTCGCGTAACGACGAAGTAAGAAGACTAGGAGTCATAAAAATTTGTCTACCACAATATTGTTCTTCCATCAGCGAATGTTCCCGTTCGCGGTGTGTTTCTGTCGATCCCTCATTGTCAGCTTCTCTCTTTGTCCTGCTCCTCCATCCGTCCATCTTCCCTCTTTCTTTCCACCATCTCCCCGAGTTCTTGTCCTTTCCTTCCTCTCGACTCTTCTCTCTCTCTCTCTCTCTCTCTCTCTCTCTCTCTCTCCTGCAATGGTAATTGCCGTAACTGTTGGCCAGCACAGCGGCCTGCCGTGTAATCACCGCCCTGCGGGATCTCGGTGAGTCTCTTTTCTCTCTTCTGAGGCTCTCCTCGCGGTCTCTCTCTCTCTCTCTCTCTCGTTTATATACGGC
Source organism: Megastigmus stigmatizans (assembly GCA_900490015.1). Classification (NCBI taxonomy): domain Eukaryota; kingdom Metazoa; phylum Arthropoda; class Insecta; order Hymenoptera; family Megastigmidae; genus Megastigmus; species Megastigmus stigmatizans. The sequence continues at coordinate 22,089 of UELV01179306.1, read as the reverse complement.
GACTTATACTTGCACGTCGCTCTTGCCTCTTTTTGTCAAGAGTTTTCGTGCCACGTACGGCGGATGATACCAGAATGCTAATGATACAATTTTATTTAGTCGTAAAGAGTTTTGACGAATAGTTATGGAGCCGCGACGTTCCGAGAGAGAGAGAGAGAGAGAGAGAGAGAGAGAGAGAGAGAGATTTGAATCAAATGGCGAGATCGCCGCGCTTTATTTAGCTTCGAAGTAAGACGCCGAGGCCTTTTTGCGCGTTTAATTTGATAGTTGGCCGCGGATGCAACGTGTGTATATACGAGTGAATTCATTTGATACGATGTTAGCAGTATCGCTCATGGACTCGCTCGAAACTCGAAAGATTATCTTCTCAGTTTTCATGACGTTAATTATTAATTTAAGATGGATTTTTCTTCAAGGAATTAAATCTCTTGTATATTTTGACATTCGATTTACTCGACGACCAAGTGTAACTGTTAGTCTGTATAAATACTTGGCCGCAATAGTAGCACAAAGAAATTCTTGTATAAATAATATTTAACATTTATAAATTCTTTTATATTTGTTCGAAATAATATATACGTTATATGCCATAAAAGCGAAAATGTAAAGCAGCACAAAGCCGAACACAGTAGGTCTCATTAGATAAACTATACTTTCACATGCGTGCGAGTCGCATCGGACAAAAGGCATCGGCAATCGGTCAATTTTCATAAAATGTATGCACACACTTGCCGACGCGACGCGCTATACCTCGATTGAATTTCCACCCTCGCAAGCGTTTCAACCTCATACCCACCACCGACGTACGTGCACGCGCGGTCTTTTATGTATTCATAAATTCAATGGAGGGAACGCTGGGAGAGGAGAATTCGTCAAGGGAAGACGTCAATGGTTATTACCGGGGAGTACGCCATGACGCGTTTTATAATAATGCTAGTTCGGCCCGCGTCAAGTATATCGCCGCGGCGGTCACGGTCCATTAATATTTCATGGCGCGACGCCTGGGTAACATTTTAACGGAGCGACCGAGAGAGGAGATGTTCCAAGTAAGGAGGATGCACGTAGATGTAAATCATCATCCTCTTTGGGACGTCCTTCCTATATACATATATATATATATAGATCGTGAGCTCGACAGATTGAGCGTCGCCGTTACTTCCTGTCCTTTCGGTTACGCACGATGCGAGCAAACTTCGAACGAGCGAGGGATCTGCCCAGACTTTGCGTCGAGGTGAATTATTGGCGAGCGACTAGTTGGGAGTCGTTTGTGAAAGACCAGGCTGAGGAGAAACTACCGAAAAGTTTTAATAGTATCGGGAAAAGAAATTTTCGGTCACAAAGGCACTCGCTCATGCGTCAATTTTCACAATTTATGTTGCCTCCATTCAATGTATGTACGTTGGTAAGATTCCAGTTTTAAATTATTATTTTATTCACTAATTCTTCGTCTTTACTTTAATAGAATTTTGAAACTTACATTCAAAATATTATCGCACTGCTATTATTTGCTCTCCGCGCTTGGATTTTTTTTTCTTTAAAAGCTTGCGACATAATGACGTTATGGATTTTCAAGTAAATATATTTTTAATTTCGGTTATATTTTTTCACGCAATAATTTTAATTTCAATCTAAAAAGGTACGGGTCAAAAAGACTTCTTATAAGAGTATTATAAATAATTAATTTTTTATTACAATCTGATGTAATATAGATATTCATGTATAAAAACAGTATCACAGTGATGTAGCTTTATGGTTCAATTTCGTTTTTCGTTCTTGTATGACACATTTTTCTTATCCAATCCAATTCATTTATTCTGTTTCAATTTTGTCGTGTATCAAAAAATCATTATTTTTTCATTGATTGCTAATAATCAAATCTTATTTTTAATAAAATCTATTGAACTCAATATTCAATAAGTATAATGTATTTTTTGTTTTGCTTCGATACTTGCTATTAGTGTTTTAATGAAATAATAAAGAAACTATTGACAATGACTGTATAACTTTCTGTAAATATCTAAAATTTCTTTAGAACACATTTATTGCATCGGACTGATGGTTTCTATCCCAAGACTTCTTTCGATAGGTCCTCGAATATAATTGTTGATGAACTGTAATAAAAATAGAATATAAATAACATTAAGTTTTATTGCAATGTACTATTTAAATTAGTCATTAGAAGTAAAAGCGTACCTCGAATCTTCTCAGTGACGTAGCTCCCATACCAATAGCCAGATAAATCATTAAATACAGACAAAATATAACGTACAGTACAGCTAATATGGCAACGATGGTTATTATTACTCCTTGAATGTGGGATAAGCCATTATTAATAGCATCCGAAACTGTCAAGGACACTAAGTAGATGTTGATAATTATCACAAACAATGACAAAAGCGTAGCGAGAATGTTATTGAACCTGAAACAAAGCAACGTAAAAGGTTCTCATTAAAAATAACAATACGACTTTCTACTAAAAACGGAAATGATACTAACATCCCATTTTTAAATTCTCCCATGATGTACTTGTTACTGGTAAAGGCGATCGTAGGAAGGGCAGCAAATGGCAGCTGGAGACTCATAAGGACATTGAGAATGTCGTTCATATCCGTCATTTTGTCGATACTCGTGTAGAAAGCTACGAAGAAGGTAGGCACAATAGCGATGGATCGAGTTAGCAAGACTCGCTTCCATCGCGGCCACTGCAGATTTAGAAAACCCTCCATAGCGAATTGACCGGCGTAAGTTCCTGTCATGGTAGATGACTGTCCAGCGGCCAGCAAACCAACCGCCCAAATTATCATGGCTGTGAAGCCGAATTGGCAGCCGAGAAAGACGCCTCCGTTGTAAAGATCGGCAGTGAATGGCTTGCTGTTATTCTGAGGTGGACACATTTACATTTACATTCAAATTAAGAGTAAAATAATAAACATAATAAGATTTATTGGTATAGAGATCAATATCAGTTTCTACTTATAAATAAATACAAAATATAGTTTGTTATTGAGGAATACTCACTTTGAAAAGGTCCGTTCCTATAGTAAAATTATGGCTCGCACAAACTTCGTACTAAAAAGAAGAAATTTTTACGTTAGTTTGTACGACGGTTTCAATGGTTCTAAAATGTATTTATCAGTACTCACAACGTCTGCATTCTTTTTTTCGAATAGTCCATACGCAAAAACCGACATGACAAATAAGTTGATTAGAAAAGATATGAACAATGCAATCGAAGCCTCGATAAAGAAATACTTGTTGGCCTCTCGAACTTTCTTCGTGTCTCGGCGGTTGATGTCTCGAGACTAGAAAGTCCCAAATACAATTGAGAATATTGAATTTTCAAAAAAAAAAAAAAATAAAAATATTTTTAGCTCAAAATCAAAGTAATATCGTTTCTACCGTATCCACTAGCTTCTACTTTTACCAGTATTTTTGTTTACTTTGACAAGTGCGCTGTGCAGATATAAATTGTGCGGCTGTATGTTGGCTCCTATGATGCCCACAGCTTGCAGCAAGGCCTCGGTGTTGCAGTTCTCGCACCAGGGTATAAACAATCCTTTCATCACTTCGGCCTGCGGCGGTGCCGATACCACGTACTGGAATATAAATTACGCGAATGATTAATTTTCCTTTAAGCATCGATTATTATCCATCGTCTATATATGTATATTTAGATTTATTACCTCGTAACCGAATGTCACGGCCATGACAGTTATGAAAAAGCCAAATAGAAGCTCCAACTTCCTCAGACCGTATTTGTCCAGAAATAAAAATGTAAAAGTGTCGAGAATCGTAATCAGAACGCCCGCCCAGATAGGCAACCTACACGCAAATAAAACAAAAAGTTTTAATTCGTTAAACTTCCCTGTTCCGTAAGACTTGGAAACGATTGTTTTTAATTCTTATATCGCATTCTTACAATTTACTGGTTAATAGATATAGAGCTATGGCAGTGCCTATGACCTCCTGCATGTCGCTACCAATAATAGCTATCTCTGTCATGATCCACAAAAGTAGTCTAGGAGTTTTGTTAAATTGTCGATAGCACACCTCGGCTAAGTGTAAGCCTGTGACTACTCCCAATCTCGCGCTCAGTCTTTGCATCACTAGTCCTAGTATGGTCGCGCTTAAAAGCACCCATAGTAACTAAAATTACATTAATTATAGTTATTAGTTTGTGTAAAAAGGACACATTCTATATTTTGCGACAAAAAATATTTATTAATATCTTATAGTAAGCAATTGATTCATAATTTGTTATTTATTTACCTTATATCTTGCAATGGCTCCAGCCTGCAAGTCTGATTCTACATTTCCTGGATCCAAAAAAGCTATTGACATTAAGAAACCCGGTCCTGTAAAAGCCCATAATTTTCTAAAACTAAATATTTTCTGAAAAAGCAATAAAATAATAATTACATGCTTGTGTTGATTTTAAAAACTTGAGTATGTTCTACTTAATTAAGATACTAATATGTCACTTTACCAATAGGTTACAAAAGAAACAAATTTTAAACTTTGAAAATATCTTGAAATATGTATATCTTTGACATGATTCATTCTGACAGAATTCAATATTTAACTAAGAGGTTCAGTATTTAAAACAGTCTCATGTGGGTACATGACTAATTGTATAGCGATTTATTCTCAAACGACTTTAAAAATAAATTTTTACTATTCCCAGAATGAAAACTCACATCTTCGACTTCAGGGATTTGAATTTTTTCATCGGAGAAATACGTATCAACGGGAAAGCTATCCTGTAGACTTTCGCGAATGACATCATGTCCCGCACTGCATACCCCGGGCTTATCATCAACTTGATTTCGCACAAGTGGATTGTCGTCCTCTGTAATACTGCCCACACTATTTTCTTCGAGTATCCCAAGGAACTTCTGTACCGGAGGTGAATCGGATACATTTATTGCACGTCTTGCAGCAGGTGGTGTACTTTCTTGCGAGACGTTAGATACATCGTCTTCTTGGAGTATCCCAAGAAGACTATTTTCATGTGGTACAGACATTTTATACGTGAGGCGCTGTTACTTTTGTTTGCAACAGGTGTTTTTCTTTGTTACAGATCCAATTGTTTGTAGGGGTGTGCTTTCTTTGTTTAGTTGCACTTCAATCAATTTCATTATCCATGATGATTAAATTCAACTAAAAGAGTCATTATTTAATCGTTAGGAGTTGGTATAAAAAATTGTTCAAAAATGAGTGATTTAAATGAATTGATATAATTGCACGGAGAGAAATTGTCTTGAAAAGATTCTAAAAAGGTTCTAGAAAAATTACTATATTATTTATTAATTTGGGGACAGACTAGCAGTTTAGGAAAGAACACAAGTATTGTAATTTTTATTACGGAGGTCTAGCAATGCGAGAATCGAAATTTAAATATTTATTTTCTCTTTTAATCCCTTTTAATTAATTAATTTATTACTTATTTTAGACTTTATTTGGATGTACAATTTAAAGAATATGTTTTAAATACATAATATTTTAGAAAAAAACTACCGAGGTGTGAATTTGAACTCATGTCCTAGCATAAATACCGGATATTACTATACTATTTAATAAAATTTAAGACCATTACACAATACGTAGACAAAGAATAAAAACTATCAAAGAAATAACAAAAAGGTCCATTTACAGAGTCTGACACTCCATTACTTACAAGGTCTGGTAATTTTTTTGAGACAATATCTCTCTGTATGTTTAAAAATTTAACTTAAATTTGTTAATATCGTGATTTCGTGATTTAGAAATCTTTAGTAGCGACGGTCATTCTATTTATACTGATTAATAATAGAAAAAACGTCACCTAAACTTTTGTACGCTAGCTAGTAAATTATGCGGTCCTTAATTTATTGATCAGTATTGAAATACCTAGAAAGTAATTTAGATTCCGAGCCAATGATTTGAATAAAATTTTTGCACACGCAGTAATGATGGAAAAGTTGAGCGTGTCATACCGGAAACGACCGCTACCTTGTAATGTTTCGCGATAAGAGGTATAGCACTACAACGGCTGGACACTTCAAGATAATATTTATGAAATAAGTTTATCTCGTGACACTATTTCGATTTAGTTGTAGATGGCCTGTTGTGTTTTGCGGCACATTGTTTTAGTCCATCGATTAGATAAGCAGCATAAATATCGGATTTTCACCTCTATTGCCTGTTAGATACATTTGCAAAACTGTTCCGACGCACTCATTTTTACTGTCATTTTAACTATAAACTTGAAATTCTTTCTATCTAACCAAATCATCACTTTCACTTAAAGAACTATAAAACTATAGCTTGTGCACAACCATACAGTTGATTTTTCAAAACTTGTCGTTAGCAGCATTTAAACAATTTCAGACTAAAAGTAACAGATGACGAAGTTGATAGTCCCCGCGGGATAAATAACAGCTGTAGGAGGAAGATACGCGTATACCGCTCAGACAAAGCGTCTATTGAGTGTCTCGCGTCACGGCCTCACTGGCTGCAACTGAAGAAAAGAATCACGAGAACGAGATCTGCACGCGCGAGTTTATTATACCGACAGAAAGAGGCGCTATACGCGCCAACACAAAATCCCCTAATGAGTCAGCGATCAGGAAAAACACAGGATCACGATAATGTGCGTGCGTGCATACACGTTACGCAGAACATTTAAATATCGTCTGCAGGATGACTTCTCGAACCGGTAATGAAACAGATAAAATGATTCGGTAAAATTGTAAATGAAGGAAGAATTCGGGGTCCTTATAGGAGTCCCTTACACTTTTCAGTATTTTGGATTTTTTGTACAACAATCTCAAAATTTCATAATATCAATCGAAGGATCAGATCACAATAAACTTTCCTTTTCTCGCGTAGGCTAAAGTTATTGTAAGCTCACTATAGACCACAAAAAAGCTAAATACATGAAAAAAAATTTTACAGTAGAATTTCTTTAATTCTTAGCGAAAAATAATTTCTATACATAAGTTTTGGAACGATTACTCAATAATTTCATATCCTCGGCCTTAACGGGTTAAAAGTGTCGTCAAAAGCAGAAAAGTACAGTTCAAACACTACTATCGTATGCGTTTGGACTTCTTATCATGTGTTCTATTACTCACGTATATAAATGATTTATGATTGAAATTGATATGAATTGATTAAGACTTGTCTGACTAAATTTTTGATAAAAGGATAAATGTTAGAAACACAAAGTTATTTGCTGAATTGTATCACTTTTAATTTTGGCCTAGAACTTTTATTTATAGTCACAAGAAAACTTTAATGCTTATACAAGTCCAAAATCTAAAATCTTATCTTATCTTACATTATATTTTGATTTAAAATATTTAAAATATTAAAGTGCTTTAATGTATTGCTGTGTCATTTTGTTACGACAAAATGTATTACGACCTTTTTTTATTTTGTTCGGGTATATATTTAACTGGTGTGTGGGTGTGCCTGTGTGCGCGTGTATGTATCATTACCTACTTTGCCCACCGAGATTTTTGGTTATCGAAAAATGGCCGATAATGGGACACGAGATTCCTTCCTTACTGTCCGAGTTTTTGGTTATTGAAAAATGTCTAGTAATGGGACACTAGATCCTTACATTCTTTAAAATGATTTAATTCATCATAAAGAATGTTGTTCGTTTCTCACGGCGTGGACGTGCAGATAAGGCACATGGTTATTAATAAAGTAAAATACATGATTTGAATTTATGATAATTTATAAATATATTTCGAAGTGCATAAAATTGCAGCCGCATTAATTGATATCCGTTTTAATATCCTTAATTTTTTATTGAATTATGATATTTTCGCCAGCGCGATAAATATATGCAATAGCAGTCGTATTCAATTACTTAAATTTTAATAATTTTATACATTTTCACCAACGCATATTATTGCAGTCGTATCAATATTTTCATATATATATATATATATATATATTGAAATTCAGTTACATAAGTAAAGGCAATATATTTTCCAAAAATTTTTTTTTCGCAATTTTTTCTTTCAATTCTTTTACTTTTACTTTTACAAAAGATGAACTACTCAAGTGACAATATCAGGGCGATGAATAACTTAATTTAATTCCATTCCATTTAGGATTACAGTTCATACTGCAGATAAATAAACTTGGTTTACCATTCGTTTGAACTAACACCATAGAATAAAGTTTTGATGTAAACATTTTATCAATTTTTGAATTTGCGTCATTTTCAGAAGTTTTTTTGTTTAAGTAATCTATCAAACCTTTATACAATGAAGTTCTTAAATTAGATTGATTATTTCTTAAATTTATAAGTATAAAATTGCGATGCTGTTCTATTTTTTTTTATTTTCTAATGAATTTGAATTTATTTAACGTCACGCATAATAAACATTTTCACAGTTCTTGGGTTTAGTCCAAATTTTCATGCTCGATTAAGTATTATTTTCTTTTTTTTTTCAATTTCATGCATCATTTTATAAGCATGAGCGTATGGATTGCGTTTTCGGAAAAAAGTATCTAAATAATTTAAATGGTGTGATAAACAATACGAATTATTTTGAGGTTGACTTTTATTAGCTTCTTCATTGTGAATTATCAATAATTACCCGTATTTTCGATTTTCGTTTGTATTTGGATATAGTGTATATATGCATCGTGATATATTTGATCATAAATACGTATTATATAAGAATCTTTGCTGAACACTTATCGAAATTTGCAGCAAAGCTAGCAAATGCAAGGGTGTTATGATTCAATATTTTTATTAAATTCTTTACTTGTATATGAATTCCCAATTACATATTGTTAAAGTTCAGGAGGATAATCAGGATTTTTAAGTAAATTAATTTTATAGCACTGCGTGACATAAGTACGAACTTGTCCGTGGCATAAGTAGTCCTTTACAGCAAATAAACAATATAAGCTTTCAAAATTTAAAATCGGTAAATGATTCTTTATTGATTTACTATCTGATAGTCAGAAATTAATTTTGCGCATTGAATGATTCGCACTAAACGGAAATCACTAACTTATGGCAGTGATTGTATAGCCAGAATATGTTTAAGTAGTATAATTTTTAAGACGCGAGCAATCGCAGTTACTTTATATTAAAATGTTCAGACAAACGTTTAAAGGAAACATTAATTCGAATAAATTCATTTTTAAATACTTTGAAGTATCAATTGTATACATATAGTTTAAACATTATCAGCTGTCTTATTGCACTGATTGTAGACTTTATTTGTACGAAACATAAATTTCTTTATGTACGAACATAGATCTTCGTTAACCAACAACTCATAACTTTAAATACACCTAGTAAACAGAAAGAGTAAAGCATAAAATTTATCAATACTACTCAGATTTCCTTGGCCTCAAAAAACGTTCAATTTCTAAAATATGTCAATAATTCCAACGTAGGCACTTTGCAATTTTATAACATGTAAAACATTAATACACAGCGATCGCGTGGAATAATTAGTCCGATTACCTATATAGATAAGAACCTTTTCACCCAGTTTTGCGATCACTACACCCGCACTAATGCATGCTCAACAATAATAGCACTTGAAGGAGCGTCAAGTTCCCCGCGACTAAACAGCCTCGTAGCCAAAGTATAACCAAAGATTAGTAAGAGATTGCCAGTGAGGTAGGGCGAACCCGTGCCGTGCCAGTCCGATTTAACCGTAAGCCAGCGCCGCCACGCAGATGTGCATGGAACCGTACACTTGTTCTGGGTATGACTATTATTTATTTACAATTACGGAGGCCGCGCGAGACTGCGGGAATGTATAAAAAGTGTAATATCGTCGTCACCGGTGCGTTTCGCTCTTAATCTCCGAGCCCGCAGCTCTCCCACTCTTCGACTTCGAGTCGATGCGCGGACTTATCTTTGCTGACGGATCGGAACTGCAGGGTAGACACGGTGTAAAAAAGTCGCGTGAGTAATTCAAAGTTCTGGACATATTTATAGAAGATGTACTGATTTGTTGGGTGAAAAATAACGAGGGACCGAGAATAAGGAACTTATAAATTATTAGTTGCAGTTTAGGTTCAAATAATTCATATTCTATGTATAAATAAATGTGTGATAAAATGAGAAATAGGAATTTTATTTATTTGTTCTGGTCCAAATACGACTCTTTACATGAAACGCTTGATTAATACACAATTTTTCGAAGAAAAGAATATGCATCATATTTAGAGGAAAAATGTAGATTGGATAGAATTCGAAGAAAACGGGAAATCCTGAAGATGGTTTATCTGAGAGGAAACCGCTAACGACACGATTCATTTGATTGAGCTTATTTCTCCAGTCCACAAAACAATTAGACTGTTTACTAATTTGAAACAAAAGTTTTTTTTTCGATCATAATAAAAATTGTACATGCGATGTACAAGATTTAAATGTGGATACTAAGTTCCGAATCTAAAGATCTTATCCAATTTGTTGTTATGCAGGTATAATTAATATTTAATCTATCATTCTGGTCATTAATAATGTAATGCTTACCTACACATATTTTGAAACCAATTTAACTAGAGTAATTTTATGAAGATTGTGCTAGAATAAAACTTTACAGTCTAAACTTTCTGTTAATTGATTTCCGATGGGACTGTTAATGGGAAGCTGGAGGAGCATAGTTACCGACGATCACAGTTTCATACTTTTGTCGTTCAATTTTTAATATTTTAACATTTTTGTAGTTCACAGAATTGGGTTCAACTTGCAAAATGTTAAAATATTGAAAATTGAGCGAAAAAAGTATGAAACCGTAAACATCGCAACTATACTTGTCCGGCGCTGTATCTCAGTTAAATTTCTGGATTGGTGTAAAAAAGTAAAGTATAAAAAAATAAAACTTTGGTAATATTTAATAAAAAAATTAAAGATTTGTACATTTTGAAATATGTTAGTATAATCTAATAACTTAATATACGTATATGTATAATCTCATATATAAAAGGTCATGTAAATTATGTTTTGACTACTATTTCTGTACAAAGGAACTGATTAATCTCCAACTGTAATTATTTTATAAAATTGCTAACGTATTTAGGCATAATATATATCTATACATTATTTAGTAATAATTTAATATATAATCTGATAATATATAAAAAGAGATATGTTGGACGTAAAAGGCGTATAATATACCGTAAGTAGCACACCTTTTACTCTTTTTTTTTTAAATTATCCAGTTGTACCCACCATTCAATTTCATTTATGTACAGGACCAGTAACGTACTTGGCAATAATCTATAACAAAATCAAAATAAATTCACTGTTAAACACGTATTCAATGATTATCGCGATACATCATTATTTAATCGAAGCTTACCAACGATTTGTTGAAGAAAGTGGCTCCCATAGCAATGGCCAAATAAATAAGAAGATACGCACAGAACAGCAGATAAAGTACAGCCAGTATACCGATCGCAATTATTATTTCCGTACTGTAAGGTAAATCGTTGGCAACCGCTTCGGACAAAGTTTGCGTCACCAAGAAGACATTGATCGCTATCACGAAAAGCGACAATACAGTAGCAACGACCTTGTTGAATCTGCAAGAACCCATTGTGCATTATAAAATCAATGAAAACTTTTCCAGGTAATCGGTAGAAGAGGGTACTAACATCCCGTTCTTGAAATCTCCCATGATGTAGACACTACTGGTAAACGCTATAAGCGGCAAAGCTGCGAAAGGCAACTGCAGACTCATGAGGACATTCAAAATGTCGTTCATGCCGGTCAGTTGGTTGATGTCGCTGTAAAAAGCGATGAAGAAGGTCGGCGCGATGGCGATGGATCGAGTCAGCAGAACTCGCCTCCACCGCGGCCACTGAAGGTTCAAGAAACCCTCCATAGCGAATTGGCCAGCGTAGGTTCCGGCCATCGTCGAGGATTGTCCAGCGGCCAGGATACCGATCGCCCAGATTATCAGGGCTGCGAAACCGTACTGACAGCCCAGGAATATACCGCCTTTGTAGAGATCCGCTTCGAAGGTTGCGTTGTTATTCTGAAATATTGAATAATGTTTGGTACATATATGCGTGCATTCTTTTTAGGCGAGAGGATTTTACTTACCGAGACTTCCTCCATTCCTAGGGTGAAATCGTTGCTTTCGCAAATTTCAAACTGTAAAAAATATTTATTTTTTAGCTTAATACATATTACATTTTATGTATTGATTGTTTGATCATTCTATTTCCATGTTAACAATTACCTTTACCATTGACAAATATTAATATCTTATACTGATAAAAATGATTTTTTCTTTATTAAATGCATAAACAATTTTAATGATCTTATAATTATATTTTAAACTTTGATCATTTTGATAGTATCAAAGAGTCGGGCAAGTTACTAGTAATGAAATTATTTATACACGATACTTACCACATCTGAGTTAGTTTTATCGAACAATCCATGCGCAAAAACAGCCATTACGAATAAGTTTATAAGGAAAGAGAAGAACAAAGCAATTGCTGCTTCGACGAAATAATACATATTTGCTTCGCGAACTTTGCTCGGTTGTTTTCGATCTACGTCCCTTGACTAGAAATACAAGTGCGCATCGATAAATTAAAAGTATTCTGCTTTTAATTTGAATGCTTCAAAAAATAATTAATTTGTTAATTTACTTTAACGAGTGCACTGTAGAGATATAAATTATGGGGTTGTATATTAGCTCCGACAATTCCCACTGCTTGGATTAAGGCTCTGGTATTGCAATTTTGACACATCGGAATAAACATTCCTTTTAAAAGTTCATCTTGCGGAGGACTTGCTAACACATACTGTAATCGAAGTATTCAAATTAATAGAGGTTATATAATTTATAATATTATTATCGATGACATACATTACCTCGTATCCAAAGGATACAGCCATCACGGCGATAAAAAATACAAAGATCAATTCCAATTTTCTTAGACCGTATTTATCGAAGAATAAAAATGTAAAGGTGTCTATAATCGTAATGATAACCCCTGCCCACAGAGGAACTCTGTAAACAAGTGAATAAAATAGTTTCAAATTATTGGACTAGTAATTTAAAGAATTCATAATGCGTATTAGATTTTTTTTAATGTACAATGTGATATTTAATTGAAGTATTGGGAAAATATTTATATTAAAAATACAAAAAAAAAACAATATTACAATAACAATATTTCGTTATGCCATTTCATGATCAGTCATGAATCAAGAGAACATCATGATAGAGAGATAGTATACTTACACTTTACTTGATAAAAGATATATAGCAATGGCTGTGCCTATAACCTCTTGCATGTCGCTACCAATTATGGCAATTTCGGTCATGATCCACAAGAGTATCCTAGGAAATGTCCTGAATTGCTGATGACACATCTCAGCCAGGTGCAAGCCGCTAACGACGCCGAGCCGAGCACTGAGCCTCTCCATTATCAGTCCCATACATATCGCACTTAGAAGTACCCATAATAACTGCAACGCGATGCATCATTTTAAAGCGTGTGAAAATTCTCGAAAACGGAGAACGAGGAATTTTAATTGTTGTCGTGATTGTTGAATTATAATCGTCGGAAAATGATATTTACCTTGTACCTTGCTATTGTTCCAGCCTGCAAATCAGATTCTATGTTTCCAGGATCGAGAAAAGCTATGGACATTAGAAAACCCGGTCCCGTGAAAGCCCATAATTTTCTAAAGCTGAACGATGTCTATAAACGAGATTGCAAATTACTTTTTCATTCTATAAGATTATCTTATACTGGAGAGAGAAAATCTGATCTTAATTTGTTCATTGTTATAATTTAAAATTAGTCTATTAAAAAGGTCAATAATGTTTTTATTATAATTTTCTTAAACATTAATTCATATTGTACAATACTAAAACAACTTACATCATCGGTATCTGGAATTTGTATTCTCTCATCCGCAAAGTAAGTTTGTTTTCTGGCCTTACTTGCTGTCTTTTCCGCTGTGTCCATAATGATATTGGTGGTGGTTCCGTTTTTTATTTACAGTCACTACGCAACTGGCACCCCTGTCCTATATCTAAGAATATACAAAAAGAAAAATATAAGGACGTAATTTTATCTGTTTATTATTTGTAAAAGCAATGATCTACTAATTTATTTATCAATGTGAAAAATTTAATTCACCTGCTGCTCCTGACTGAGATCTGACTTCGCTGCAGGTCGAAGGTGGAATGATCGGGGGAGTTCCCTATGCGATATGGTTTTATCGTTACCGATCTAAAATGTTCACTTTCACACTTGGGCTAATCCAGTCTGCAAACCCTGACTCCTCCCCTATTATTTCATCATCGTGATTTGAAGTATTATTTTTTAAATCGTGTCGTAAAATGTCTCCGAATTCTCTAGCATCCGACAAAATGAAACTGGTGTGATCACTACACTTCGAATTTTGAGACAGAAATTTCAACGTTTTTAAAATCCATCATCTGTCTCCTTGAACATCCTGCACTGCAAAAGAATGAATTTCATTTAGAATTTTTTCACGAAAAAACTAGTTAGAACAGTAGGTGCGTTACTTTAATTAATTCTAACACACGTTTGGAGTTACGTTATGGTTTTATAAACGAATGTTGATGAAAACAACGAGAAAGATGAATGTAGGTAATATATATGAACCAGTCAACTTATTGCACTGGATATTCCCACGAACTTTTTTTTTCCTTATTGGGTTATCAATCTCATCTGAGTCTACTGCAAAAACAATTTATTTATCCTCGTCTTAATATTTCATTTAAATCATAGATATTTATCATAATTATCCCACAATCAACGATAAGAAAATGATGCACGTCCTGCGATCCCGAAGTAATACGCAAAATGATATAACAAAGTATTATTTGTATATCAAATACTGCATTTACACTTTCGTTATCGAACTCGAGAGTGCGCATAAATTTCAATCTTGTAGTACAGCTAAAACTGCATCGGACATTTACAATTCCATATTTTTATAATATATAATGTAGTGTTGGTACGACAAGTTTTTGTGTTCAAAGTGCGTTCAAAATTTAATTTTAATTTTACTGTCAACATAATTTATTTGCAACAAATTCCCAAATATTTTAAAATACATTTTGATAACAACTTTTATGTACAAAATCATGAAATCTCAGCTAAATGTAAGATTGAGAAGATTAATAGGCACATTATCACACCTTAACACGATGCATGTATTTCTGTCATTAGTTAAATGTAGCGCGGAAGCTTAATCGCACAAGAAAAACGTTTTTGGTATCACTTGATTGCACAGTAGTGTAATGTAACTCTTACGCTAAATTGAATACTATGAAATACAACAAAAGGCTGCATCGATATTTATTATAAACTGACAGGCCAATGTTATCTTCGACTTTTCCTCATATTCCAATTAGATTCTATTTATATCTCTGCAGGTGACCAAACGCTAGAGTGACGATAATGATAATTGTTTATTTAGAGAGCATGGCCAAGTACGATTGTCGTCTTACTTTAAAAAATGAAAGGCGGCCAGGTGAACCCCGGAATGCTTCTTATCTCAGTTCGCTGAATAACGGGAAACCACCTCGTGATGAATGACAACAAAGCATTTACCATTGCGGAACATTAGTCTTTAATCTCCCTCTCGTACTTGAATAATTTAATCGGTTCAATTTTTGTTTAAGTGTTGAGAGAAGACGATTATTATTTGCTAACGAAAGTTGGTAGAAAATATCTGATTTTCAAATCCATGCATAGCGAATCACTAGCAATGTTAAAGATTCAATTGACAGTAATTATAGATAGTTATTAATGTCGGAGATTTTTATTTATTTTCCCGCGCTCAAATGTTAAAATCTTAATCGCTAGAATAGTACATTACACATCCAGGGAGGAAAAGTAAGAATGGTCGTAGATCGCATGGAAATTGTCACCCGAGCCGAAGGCGAGGGTGACAAACATGCGATCTGAGGCATTCTTGTTTACTTCCCATAGTGTGTATACTATTTTTTTGCCTAGCGAAGCCGAAATTACCACTGTCTCAAACCCGCCCCGGGCGAGAAAGTGGTACTTTCGGCCCGCTAGGCAAAAAACGCATTTTTTGTCTCTAATATTGATGATGTTATAGAATCGATATACGATGTGTATGCTATTAATTATCTCTCAATATCCTTTTATGGCACACATTTTTCAAGGGAAACTGTCGATTTTTATTTGTTTATTTATTCATACAACAAAATATTAAATAAATATTCCACTCAAATAAGATTAAAGAACCGGGCGAAAATGCATTATTTATAGTCTTTAAAAATTCAAAATTTTAAGTGCATCTTGGTGGCCACTATAGTGCCGCAAAGGGTTAAAATGTGAACAACATAAATCAATTTCATGGTCTTCTTAAAATTTCAAGCAGAAACAAAATAAAAACTTTCATTTTACGATAGTCATTGTTGTTATCGTGGTTTACTTTTCTTATTTTCCATCAAAAATAAATTAACAACATTACAGATAAGACACGCAAAATCAATAAATGAATTGGTTGGAATTCATAATTTGTTTTAGTTACTAATTGATGAATCACTATTCTTTGACAACGAAACCGACGAGTTTAACGAATAAGGAAAGAAACCGTATCAATTTTTAATGCAATATTTTCGTGACAAGACTCTTCACTTATCAGCTATTTTTCCATTGATAAAATGTGCTCCACAATTTGTTATGTATATTGTTTTAAATGTAGTTACACAGCAACGCAGAAGAATATACCAATAACCGTATTAAGAACCAACCAAACTAGCAAAACTACTAATTTCATAATGGTTAACATTTATAAAATATATTTCTACAAACATTAAACAAAATCACAAATTGTTAAGCTTACAAATTCACTCGCATCCACTCATAGGAATTCACCCTTCGTTAAAGCAGAAAAAACATCCATTTCTCAGATTCCCCAACAACCGAAACACTACACGCATCCAACAGCCTATACAAAAGCCTACAACAAAACTACATCGGTATCGAGCAGCTCACGGCACTTTGTGTACCATCCATTCGACGGAATATTTTCTCTCGTGTAAAAAGAAGAAATGTCCAATTGGCCGCTGGCACAAATTCCCGCTTTTCTCTCGTCTATACTGTCCAGAGGAGAGAATCCTCCCAAGAGAGACGCGTCGCGCAACAAAAAAAAGGAAGGAGGAGGAATAAGGGCAACTATACGCGCGTCTGCCTTGTAAAACCCGCTGGATTTTCAACGGTCGCGCACTTTTTACCGATGTGTTTTTCACGCGCCGACTCTCGACGAGTGACGCTAATTACGCGGAGGTGAACGATACACCGAAAAGATCGCCGATGTATGGGATATATATATATTCTTGCTGCTCGCTTCGATTTTGCTGCATACTTTGAAGCGCTGACGCGCTCAGGAATTGTGGAGGTTGAAGAGTATCGTGAGTTTTACGTTTATGTAATGATTCCAAGGACTTGGACAGCCCATTTATGTCTGTGCACCTTCTTTATTTTGTGAAATACGAATGTACGATTGAAAATACTTTATTTCTGTGAAAATTAACAAGGAAATTTATCGTTCCATTTAAATTTTTTATGATTGTATCGTTAAGCAAAATTTTGCTACGGTGACCGGTTACATGCCTTCATTATAATTAGATTCCAAGTTTACATATCATATTACACATTCATTATGATCAACAATAATTACTTATGAGTAAGTGATGTTCGTGTCTCCGAGTACTACACACTGTTTTCTTGGACGTCCAAAAATAACTTGAAAAATTAAATACCAACAGCATATTATTTTATACTCTTTAATTATTAAAAATAAGCCACTAGAAAAATAAATTTAGCATTATAATCATAAAATCATCGTAAAATATGCAACGTTCAGTAGCTAGCATCGCAGCTATCGCGTAAAAACCGGTACTTTTAAGCCTGGCGAAATAAAAAAGAAGAGAAACTGAATAAATTCAGAAATATATTTACAACGTTTAACAAATCTCTGTCTAAGGACAGGAGAGACACTCACGCAGCTGTTATTTATCATTTTGCACTAAAACGGTATACCCTGTAGTTGTGAGCTGTTGCGTCGGCTCTAGAAATTAACCAGCAACCACCATCAATTACTTGCCGGTAAAGTACACCTCGAGCTGAAGCCTTGTGCCTGCAATTAAAGAGGCGACATAACTGTCTCCTTACCGTGTGTGACCAGAAGTTAGGTGGAGAAAACGTGATGGAAGTAGTTACTGGTAGCAATTGTATATACCTATATGTGTGTTTATCGGATGTCAGATAATTTTTGTCTTCCTTGCTTTAGGTTTATTTTGTCGATTTGTTTCTTAGTTTATATACTAATGCAGAATATAATTATATTAGAAAGAAAAGCATTATTATTAGTTTTGCCGAACCAGATCGATTTCAAATAGGAAACCGATAATAAGTTTGGATACTGTCGCGTACATGCTTATAATACGGCTTCAAAAGTGCGAAACCGAAATTATCACTATAGCGGTCGAACAGTAGCGCCCCCACGGGGAAGGTGACAAACGGCGCTCGTGCGCCGAGACAGACACGCGTGAGACCCGCGAGCATGCGGACGCGTTGGGCCCAGTATCGCGCTCGAGGCACGTAAAAAACTGTGTGCGCATAGAGATAGAGAGCGGCTCGTGAGGACTGTTGTAAGCAGAATCTGAGATCCAATAAAGTATCCGTCAATTTAAGTTCACGGGGTGTTTTGATTTATTCTCCTTATCCCCGTACGCAAAAGATACAGAGGTCGATATACTTTTCTCTTTAGAAAATTATATTATATTTTTTTTGTAATAAAATTCACACTACTTTCAATCGGTAATATTCTATGAGATCATATATATTAAATTGATTCTCTTTCTAATAATCATAGAATATTACACGGTAGTCTTTTATTTAGTATAGCAACATTAAACTTGAGTTATCAATTAAATAAAATCGCTTCTTTATTTATTCATATAAATTTTCCCATTTCTAATGGCCAATTTAAACTAAAGAAACTTGTGAAATCAATTCAGAAATTGTCAAGTACACTTTTTCTTCATTGTTTATATATTCAAATAAATTTTTCAATTTACATCCAATTTTTTAAAAAATTTTCTACACACAAATATATTTTCAAACTTTAATGCTAGATATGTGAATATTTCATAGATATCATATATTTTTATTTATGAATTTTCATTCAAATTAATCTAAATATAATGATTTATATAACAAATTGATCCGAAAAGAGGGTCTGATCCAGAACTACGCCCTTCACGGTACTCTGCATATTTGAATTTCAGATAGCCTTACTTAATAATATGTATTTGGAAACCTATAAAAACGTGATACTACTGAACCCACAGACAATGGAATTATTTTGCTACTTTACAGTGAGTAGCAAAATAAGAAGCGATAAAAATAAATTTACTGCTTAAATGGTTTATAAATCAAAAATATTTTCTATGCTACATTTAATATTACTGGTCATAGGATAAGTCGGGACGGGTTATGTTTCAATATGAATTTAGAAGTAATACATGTTATACACTATAAGAATTTTAGCTTTATTCAATATTTACTTATTCGATAATTTAAAAAATACATTTCAAATCAATTAGAAACGATATTACAGAATAAAACGTACTGTACATTCTATAATTCAGAGCTTTTATACACGACAGTCCGAATATCCATTCTAGTACTTCTCAAGTGCTCAATAATCCATAAGTTGTAAATTTCCAAATATGGATACGAGCTGTTGGACTGTGGGGGATGGTGTCTGTGCCTGGCGGGCGCCGCCGGGTTCGTTGTTGCCGACGCGTTCTGGCGCTCCGTGATTTCTGTTCGATGCTGCGTTGCCACTTGCCACCCAGGTGCAGTTCATCATACCAGGAGGCTTGTAATTACTGCCGATCCTTGCGCTGATGGGTACTGGATTCACACCAGGTAGCTCCATTATTACCAATTTTATGTTCATTTTGCGGCCTTTCAGAGGAACTCCGTTGTACTGTTTCATTGCCTGCAAAAGAAAATCCTACGTTTTACTTTCCAATACAATAATCATA
>UELV01179303.1:0-28292 GCA_900490015.1 Megastigmus stigmatizans | reverse complement strand
CCCCCCCCGTACGTGCGTATGTGTGTGCAGTGGGGTGTCCTTGTCTTGTGTTCCTTCTTCCGCTCTGGTATACTTGCAACCCGGTTGCTGCTGCTGTTGCTGCTGCTTTCGCCTTTAGAGGCTGCACACCGGTGCAGACTTGCAGCCTGTGCTGTGTATATACGCTTTAAGCGCAAAACGGCCGCTCGTGCGCAGCATTGGGACGAGGGCGAACTATTATATGCCGGAGCTTCTCTCGCTCGGTGATGCCGGGTGACTCTTTTTTTTTTTCGTTTTTGCTTGAACGAGCTTCTTTTGAATAGAAATGGTTTTTGGGTTTGGAGAGGTTGGTTGAGTAGTGGTTATGGGAGATTGTTTATTGGTATATCTTGATGAAATTAGTTTTTTTTCGTGTACGAGTACGAGATATAAGATTGTATCGCGAATTGATCGTTTCAATTAATGTTACCCCCATGTGCGCGAGTTCGAAAGCTCGCCAAGTAACATTTTACCATTAATGGAATGTACAGTGGCTCATTGCGACTGATTTGATCAAGTCGTATACTAAAACATTTATGCGGAGATCACGTAAAGTCTTGAAAATATATATTTTCGAAACATACCGACTGTTGCTATATACTAATTTGAAGTATGCCACACATAAGAATCATGGTCCATTGTTTTGAGGATGCAGTAATACAAGTTCAGAAATGAAATGCTGCTACTTCTCGACACTCCCAACCTGTCCCTGTTTCAAGAATTTTGAAACATTTCTGAGAAAATATGTATGTGTAGCAATGTAATATTGTCTGGACATACAATACTGTATTCTCTTGTACACTCTACGGAAATTTCTGTATATTTTTTACCTGCACTTTTCAATTTTATAACAACACCATTTAAAATTCTTTTTACCACTTATCCATCATATTTTCTTTAATTGAAAATCTCGAACCTAGTATAACTTGTTATTTCATAGTTACACGCCCGTACACCCACCTCAGCTATACGACATGACTGTCGTAACTTGACTCGAGAGAGCGAACGAACGAGAACAAAAAGCAGCAGGAAAGAGTCAGACATTATGCATTGTCATCTTCATTAGACAACAAGCTAACTCTCTAATTACCGATAGCGCGCGCGCGCGACTCTGGGCCTGACTCCCCCCGCGAAACTTCATTCGAAAATTACAAATTTAAAAAACGATTAACTCCCCGAGCTTATATAAATTGCGAGCACCGAGCGCACGCGAAAATCCCCGCGACGAAGAGTTACTAACTTGCGAATTAACGTTTGAATTACGCTCTCTCTTTCTCTCTCTCTCTCTCACTCTCTCACTCTCTCTATCGCTTTTTCTCATCCTTCGCCACTATAGTGCGCTGCGCAGTCGCGCGCTCAAGAGCAGCAGCGGTAGCAGCGAGAGAAAGAGAGAGAGAGAGAGAGAGAGGGTTACTTCCGCTCTTGAGCTACCGCGTGGCGGAGAGCGAGGCAACGGCACCGGCGTCCTTTCATAACACTAAATAATTCCATTTAATTACTCGTCCTCGCCTCTCGCCACCCACCAGCCTCTCTCTCTCTTCTTCTTTCGCATTCTCTCCCTCTTCCATTATAGCACTACTACAACCATCCCCGCGTCGCTCTATCTTTTACCATCTTGATCCTCTCTCTCTCTCTCTCTCTCTCTCTCTCTCTCTCTCTCTCTCGCAGCTTGTGTGCATCGCCCTAGCAACTACCGAATGAGGTGAGATATTATTTATTACGCTTTTCCAACACGGCAGCCACGGTGTAAAGAGCTTGAAGCAGCAGCAGTCAGCCAACCATCTGTCTGTCCTTCGTTGTACTTTTCAGCGCTTTAAACGCGACCCGCGAGCATCTTTCTCGCTCTGTGCCCTATTAGTTTTCTTATGCCTTCCTTTTTCATATCTCTCTCTCTCTCTCTCTCTCGACCTGAGGTCTGAAGCGCTAAATTGGCACACGCGCGATAACCCATTTTTTCTTTGGCTTCGCTTACATAGTTGCTATCAGAGCTGTGGATATATTTAATTTGCAGTATCAATTTTTTTTCTCAATTATTGTTCAATTTCATGAATACATACCTATTACTGTCGAGTAATGAAACCAATCTGAAAAATCACACGGTACAAATGATTATTATTCGTCAAATAGATCGCGTGTGCACGCGTAAAATGCTCAGCTCTCCGATCCCAACGCGATTCCCCATTTCGCATTAAAATTCAGTAGAGAGAAAAAAGATGTCGCCTCGAGACGCGACGTATAACTCTTGATCCTCGCGAGGTTTATACGCGCAATCTCACGCGCTTGTATATATACACGTTGTACGTAAAAGGAATTCGCGTCTCGCGACAAACAACAAAGGCGGCATAGGCAACGCGCGGCTGCAATAATTTAAATGTATTACAAAACAAGCATCGATTTCTCAGCTCTGCGGCAAGAGTAGGAGCAACAGCGACAGCGACAGCGGCAGCAGCAGCAGCAGCAGCTTAGAAAGCAAGTCTGGGGTGTGCGGGCGCTGAGCTTTATTCGCGGCGCGATTGCCGAGCGTCGGCCGCGTCAGCTTCGTCGCCTGGGAGCACCGAGATAATGCGTTTTGTTAGGCGAAGTAACGCGAGATATATTCGAGTTTGTGGAAGAAGCCATTGCTTCCTTCTCGTTCCTTCTCCTCTCTGTACTCTATAGTGTATATAGGTATGCGTGTGTGTGTATAGGAGTTTCTGCAGCAGCCACGGCGACGCGCGAGGAGGGAATCTTACGATTCTCATCCTTTCACATTTAGAGACTCTGGGAGAGAGATGAGGAGTGTTGGTCTCAGGCTAAGATTTGTACTCATTTACCTGACGAGCAAACTCGGCCGCTCCGATGCGGCTTTCCTGCAGCTGCGAGTGCGTGTATGTATATATGTATATAGGACTATATACGAGCAGCCGCGAGTGTTAAATGGCAGAGTATGGGGGGCTTTGTTTTGCCCGCAAATTGCAACCTCCATGGAGAAATGACACGCTCGCTCCTCGACGCTACTGCTCCTGCCTTTTTGCGCCAGTCTGCCACGCGCGTATTATTATTCTATTTTCAGGCGAGGTATTTTTCTTGATTACAGACCTCCTGCGCGCGACGTGGTAGGATTTTTGAGGAGGAAAAATAAGAGGGGGGAACGAGAGGTGGAATTAAGGAAGATTACGATAACTCGTGCGCCGATTGGCTGGCTATTATCTGTTTAGTCGGTATAATGACATTCGCTTGCAAAATGAGCGGTTCTTTTGCCCGGAGATAGGCAAATTACGAATTCATTGTGATTATTGCGTATTCTGTATAGGCGTGAATGTGTAGAGCTTTGACTGAGACAATGACGTAAAAATTAAAGAGGTTCGATTTAATGGTCTCGGGAGATCGCGATCGATTATGCAAAATTGCGCTGATAATTCTAATAGAAATATTATTGCGAGCAAATAAAATTTAACAATTCCCACTTTCTTATATTGAGTCATAATAATTATAATACGTAATAATTCTTACCTGTGCATTACGAGAATGTATTTTACGCCGCAGTGTGTTTAATGCAATTATTTCAATAATAAGCTTGATCGACTAACACCTTTAAAAAATTAATTTAACAGATTTGATTGCTTGCAAAGGCACAGCTAAAATCGTATAACAAACATCGAGGTAATGTGCGTAAAAGCATTTATTACACTTTGTCTGCTTCCAAATCAAACGTATATGCAGTGTTATAAAAGAACTCATAGAAACAACGAAGCCCGAATTTTCCAACAATATTGTTAAAAACGAGCCGCAAGTTACTCAGCTTGCAAAGTACATAGCGACGTCACACGGTTACGTAGCACCAGGCCGACCTTCGGTACGTCTCTCTCTCTCTCTCTCTCTCTCTCTCTTACCTACTCTGAAATTCCGTCGGAGCCGTCTGCATTTATCTCTCTTGGGCGTAGTTGTACGGGCTCGCACGCCGAATTCGACGATTCGCGATTGCGAACGAGCGAGAGTGCTAGGGAGAGAGAGAGATAGAGAGAGAGAGAGAGAGAGAGAGAGAGATGCATTGTTCGGGTGTCCGGTATTACCGCGGCTTTCAGCGGCAATAATAATCTTGTGTAATTTAATACGAGCCCCAGACGACGACTACGCGAGCCGCTCTTCGTCATGGTTACCGTCTATACTGCTCTGCACATGTAGCGAGAGAGTGAGAAGCTTCTTCGCCGAATGGTGCTTTCGTAGAAAGTTGGATGTAACTAAAGTGGTGGTTGATTAGAGACGAAGATAACAAGTTTTTTTTTATTGCTCTTTGCGTATCGGTGCTGCTTTGATTTTATGAATAAAAAAACAGAGAAAATCGTGTGTCCCCGATATTTCAATTTTAAGTTAGTTACTCTATTCCGCAAAATCACCAATTATATAAAGTATAGACTTGGAATATGTTTTTTACACGCTGGTATATTATTATAGTCTTTATAGAATGGTGTCAACTGTAACAGCAGATACACAACGCTATTTACAATCTTTTTGCACTACTTACATCACAATGTCCAGAACTCTTTAATAATAACATAATGATATAGCACAAATACTCGTTATTTCTGCCTTCACAGATTTTGTTACGATCACATTCAAGCCTTTTACAAGTTAGAAATCATAATTAGTGCGAACACTCTATCGGGTAGAAAACCATGAACAAAGAGCAAAAAGAAACGTCAAAACTGCACATATAATCCCACGGTAGCAGCAAGCAGCCTTTTTATCAATAATCGCTGAGATTTACGCGCGTCGAGGCAAAGCGCCGCCACCGCAGATAACCGCGTCGATGGGAAAAGAAAAGAAAGAAAGAAAAGGTACAGAGTTGTAAGCGCGGCCGTCGGGTTATCGCCGTCGCGAGGATCTTGTCTTTCCCTACGTCGGCCAGATCGAAACAAGAGGTCCGAGGAGGGGGGAAATAACGGGCGTACGTGAGACAGACGTGGGGGAGGGACTATACACGGTTTTTTGAAAATCGCGCCGTCGACACATGGCGCACGTGCGATAAACGCCACGTCCGCGCCGCCCGACCCCCGCGCGCTTTATCAAAAGCTCGGCTTTATATGTGGTATGTGTGTGCGAACGCGGCCGCGGAGTGCGCCGGAGAGAAGAAGGAATATTTTGACCGCGACACTTAGGTCAGCCAATATCCCGACGACGGCCCATATTGCTATCGAAGGGATCGGAGCTGCTATAAGCACATCTGCGCGAGTGTCTCTGCTGCTGCTGTAGCTGCTGCGATTGATTCGACGAACCGTCGCCATGGCCAATGGCTTCTTGATACTGTCTGGAAGGTTTCCCGGCGATTCCCTTTGGGCTTTTGTCACTGTGTTTGTTAAATGGCTTTTTGTTGATCTCTTTTTTTTTTTTTTTGAAGCAAAGGAACATGCACTTACATTTGAATAATATGTTTTCCTAGATCTGAAAACCAGTAAGAAAATGCTAATGAAGGTTTTCTACTGATATAATGTCAACAAATCAGTAGGTATACACCGATTTTTGACCTCAGTTTACGTTATTAAAAAAGAATTTTCCTTCCAGCTAAGAACGAATTAATAGATCTGCGTGTAATAAGGATAAATAAGGATCTTTACTTAACACTGTCACAACTATATCTTCGTTTTGCAAGTAAAACACGCAAGTGGGCCACAGAGTCTCAAAGAACTTGTGGCACACCTGCATATATCCATCGAAGAGATCCGAAATTCGATACGTCAGCTTTTCCCTATACTCAATTTTCCATTCGATTGTTTGGTAGCGCCCACCAGTAGGGATGGTACGAGCTTAGGGGAGGCAACTACACGTCTCCAGCCCTCTCTATCAACATCGTGTCCCGGAATTCCATAAATTATTCAGCTAATAGACAACTGCCGGGGTCAAAGTTTGCAGCGGCGTCGTCGTTGCAGTAGCTTCGTCGAGAGACTTGAGAGACACAGGAGGAGAGCCTAGAGCCTTCCGCGTGTATTTTGCCGCTAAATCAAGTTATGCATTTTTACAGAAGTAATTTTCGGAAACTTCTCATCTCCGCCCCGAAGGCATCTTCTCTTTATCCTCTCTGCTTCCGAGTTGCTATTTCGCTCTCCCGAGTCACCTGCGGCTCTACCCCTTTTGCTATAGCTCCCGAGTGCATGGAGACTTAAACTTCGATCCACCTACCGCTTTACGCTCTTACGGCTTTGCTTCTTTAGCCTTTAGTCACTGTAGACTACTGTATTATAGTTTCATTTCTTTGGTTTTCAAGCAATTAGAATTATGCGGATGTCTCGTATATTTGTTACAGAAGCAAGAGTTTTTATTATGTCGCGGTAAAAGAAATATTTTTTATTATAATCAGCTTAACATAAATTCACTGGTTAGATTTTATCTATTTTACGACAAAAGAAACTAAACAGTCAATAATATGCAATTAATATTTCTCGATGAAACATAAGCATTATTTTAGTAAAAAATTAAAACTGTTTATTATATTTAGGACAGTTTTCCTGAATTTATGCTCAGATCATATATTACAAATTGTAATTTAAGAATAATGCGTCGTACAGAATCTAAAATAAGACACGTGATTTCGTAATTTTCAAACTGTCCGAGAGACATAAGTTGAAACAATAATTCTCTTAGCACAAATTTCCAAACAGGCGCGCGCCAAACTCAAATGCTCTATTCGCATCCCACGAAATCATCGCACTAGCGCACGCACAGAATCTGTCCCAAGGCCAGAGACCGTAACCGCCGCCGTCACGATTCTTCCATTATACACAAAAACACTTTTGCAGGCACAAACCGCGAATCCTTTTCGGCAGATCCTCTCCCACCGCGCGTACCCAATTCGTCAATTACGCTTTCCGAGGTAATTATCACTCGCCTACTACGCTCGCGCGATGCTTTCCGCGCTTCTCGCTCTATATCCACAAAGTTCAAGCGACGCACACATCAAAGAGATGAATTAATATCGTTACAAAGAGATGCTCGTCTTTCGCGAAGAGCGCAGAGAGAGACACGTGCTATATGGACGCGATGTGCCGCGACGTGCGGCGTAAATTATTGCATTATAACGAGGCAGCTGCGAAACGGGAAAGAAGTGTACACGTAAAGTGTGTCTGTGTGTGTATGTGTATTTTATAATAGAATCACGTGCGTGTGTAGAAGAAGGTTGGGAAATCGGTCGGGAGGATTGTGAAAGGCGAGTCGTCGCGCGTGTGTTTATCTGCTCGTTTGCTCGCGCGCATTGTTTGGAATCCTAGATCTTATATAGAAGGCGAGCGAAGGACCGGAGAAACATCTTCAATAGAATATCTTCCCGATTGGCCAATTTGTTTTTCAGGCTTGCGCTCGTGTGCCGCTCTTTTTTTTTATCTAATTATATTACGGTGAAAGCTAGGATTGTGCGTATATGATTTTTTGGAGGATAAAAGGTTATATGGGCGAGAGATTAAAGTCATGCTTGGTAATTCAATGTCGCGCAGGGATAATAGAACAAATTAGGTGAGCGCACGTGTATAACGTTGCCCAACTTTTTCGATATTCCGATCGCGGCTCGGGTTTTGTATTTATATTTGAAATTTGATGGTCTGCGTAACGAGTTTCTGTGGTTTACGCATCATTTTCGAATCGAAATTAGAAAAAAAAGTCCATTTATTTTTATACGCATACATAGTATACGTTTATTTTCATCAGAACAATATTATCTCAAGATCACACGATATATTCTTTGTCGATTATATATCCACCACGCCACTGACGCAACGGGCTCAATTACAATTATTACGCGCGTTATTATATAATAGTGGCATAAATACGCGGCAATCGCGGGCGAATGAATCAAAAGAGTAGAGGAATTATTCCGCGACTATATACATATAAGCGGGAGTCGCGGCACGAGTCGCGTCTCCCCCATAAATTCGCCCATCTAAATTAGCAAAAATTAAGCATTAAAAGGCAATTGTTTTAAATTATACCGCGAGTCGGAGCACACAATACGCGGCTGGCCGCGAATTTTTTCTCTCCTACTTCTCCGCTTTCCGCTTTCAGCGTCCAAATTAGAGAAACACGCGGTCGTAAATTTTCGACTTCTCTCTCCTCTTCTCTCTCTTCCACTGGCAGCGGTACCAGGCGTGTGCGCGTTCCCCCGTTTTTTTTTCGACCGATGAATTTTCTTTTTCCGACTCTCTCTCTCGCGCGCGCGCGCGGATGTAACGCTGCAAAGCTCAAGCTCCCCTTCCTCCCCCTACACCGCGGGTTTCATGCTCATCTATCCGAGATATATGCCAGAGCGCACTTCAGAAAAGGAATTATCCACCTTCTGCACGCCAGGCGTGCGGCTACGGAATTTTCACCTCTGCGTTTTATTTGCTTCTCTCTCTCTCTCCAGTCGGCATAACGAATCCACCGAGCACTTCTTTATGGACTATCTTTTTCTCTCTTTCTCTCGCCCTTCCAGTCGGTTTCTTCTTTTTTTGTTTTGCACATAGCCGTATGCGTTATATCCGTGATAAAGGAACGATCTCGGCGCAGTGCCGTGCGCGGCCCCTTTTATTGGACAATCGACGCCGCTCCCCAGCGAATGCAGTGCACGCGGCGAAAGAAAATTAAAGAGAATTAAATTACCTCGCTTCGAGTGTATTTCGCTTTTCGAAATATGCCAATGCCGCGTGTGCGCGCTCTCGAGGGCTGATTTATATCGAGATATAGAGAAACGCGGCGAGATATATGTCGATATAAGTTTCCTGCCTTTGGCGTTTTTATATTAACTGAAAAGTTTGAAAAGTTCATCTAAGTAACAAAGAAAGTGCATTCAAATAGTTTACATTGATTATTTGGTATTTCGTTAAGTTCTATGGATAATGTTATGCATGAAAATCCCGATCACTCAGCTTCATACTTCGCCAAACTTCCCTGTATATACACGCGATATCGTATTACAAACGCGAGGATCCAGTCTAATGCAAAAAGTCGCCGAGTATATATAAATAATTTATGAGTCCCGATAATTTCCAAGCAAACAGCCATAAAAATTGCAAATTAAAGGAACCCGGTAGACGAGGACAAAAAAAAGTGGAAGAAGAAGAGAGAAGACGCCGTGGATAATACACAGCAGGAGTAGCAGCAGCAGCAGCTCGTGTTGTTCCCTCAAACAAAACTCCGGGAGTTTCCCTTAATATTATTCGTCAAACATACTGTAATATTCAAGACGCGCGAGGAGGAGGCCCGAGCTGAAGAAAGAAGAAAAGGAAGCGAGCGTGAGAGAGAGAGAGAGAGAGAGAGGGGGGGGACGAGAAAAGAATATCGAGCTCACTGGGATAGAATGCGCGCATAGCGAGGGAGAGGCTCTAGGCGGGCAAGATCGGCGAATAAACTCAAAGATAAGCAGAAGGAAGGACTTGATGAGGATGAAAGAAGAGAGAAACGCTCCAGAGCCGGGAAAAGTGCACGAGGTGGGAAGGGGGGACTCGAGCCATAGGATGACGAGATTTTAAGGTCTTTTGTTTGACTAGCTACGCGCATAGCCCGCGGCGACTGGGAGGCTCGCAGCTGTAATTCCGACAATATAACGGTCGAAGGGGTTGAAGCGAGCTCGGAGGGTTGGTGAGAGAGAGAGAGAGAGAGAGAGAGAAGGACTGGGATGGAAAGGAATATACATATAGGCAGAGGCTCCCTTTTCGAAATGAGCTATGAAAATGGAATTTCGAAATAGGACCGCTCTGGATTTGCATTTGGAATTGCTCCGCTCTGCCAAACGTTAACGAAGGAAGGTAATTCTAAAGCTGTGCTCGCTTCTGTCGCGAGATGTACATTGTGATGTTTTTGCGCGGGAACATTACGTGCTTCTATCGATATGCAACGACTGAAATTACTGTTTACACGCACGATTGCCGAAGGCCCGGATCGACGCTCGCAAAATTAGTTATCAATCAACGAGAGTTCGAGGCGCATTCAAGCATAATGACAAGGTGAAGCCGTAACCATATATATAGAGTCGAAAAAGCCTCGGTGGCAGCAGCGTCGATCGACTTTTAACTTTTCGCCATTAACGAGAGAATGGGAGAGAGAGGCAGAGAGAGAGAGAGAGAGAGAGAGAGAGAGAGAGAGAGAGTTGGGGTGTGGGAAAGCAATCTCAAGCCAAAAGGCCGACGAAAGGGGGAACGGGGGTATGGAGGGGGGATCTAGTGTAACGAGCCGCTGAATAAAACGGCGAAGAATGCAAAGCAAGTCTCTCTCTCTTTACCTCTCCCTGGCCTCTCTCTCTCTCTAAAGCTCGGTTGGGTAAACGCGCGGAAAGGTCGTCGTGGCCTGCGTTGCCAAGTCATAGCGCGATAATCAACCATTGTGTCGCTTAAAGAGGAGCAAGCGGCGGAGGTGCACAATCGACCGCGGCGGACCCTTTTTCGACATATATATATATATATATCGCCGGTGGCCCCCGTTTCTCGCGCATTCGTATATTGGAAAAAGGAATGGGTATTTTTCTGCTTTACAGCTTTTTTTGACCAAGCGACGATTTGGCGATGAAATTATGTATTAATTTTGGCTGGTCGCTTGAGCCTAGCTTGTATTTTGCGACTTCTTCGTTATTGGCTTTTACTGAAACAGCAGAGACAATTATTCATGAAGTGTATATAATAATGTAATATAATATCGCGCAGGTATAAATTTCGTTTTAAATTATTATCTTCATTAATAATTATTCCACCGCAGTAGTAGTACAAATGGCGAACAATTTTAAATTCCTCCAATAGATCTCAGGCGATCCTGCACTTTTTTCCCCCTGATAAAATTTGCCAGTACCAACGTGTCTCGACCCTACAATGCCTGATTCACTTAGACAAACCAAGACATTCGAGAGACGATCCATTCGCCTCGTGTGAATTGCCATCGAAAACGCGCGCGCGAATCGAGCGACAGGCAAGTAAAAAAGAGAGAGAGAGAGAGAAGAGAAAAAAAGTAAAGAAAGTCGGCGAGAGGGGCATTAACGTCTCAATTTTATTCGCGCCTCGGCGAAGCGACTCTGCATTTAGCCGCGTACGGAAGCTACGTCTATATATACATGAATGACTCTCTCTCTCTCTCTTGCGCTCTTTCCACACACTCGCCATATTGGCAGGCACACGTATATACGCCGCCTGCGTTTTACGGCCTGTATTCAGCAATTTTCCATATTGAACCGTCTCGTGCATCCCCGCACCTCCGCACACAGTCGTCCCCGCCTCCCCCCCTACCCCCGCCCCATCTGCCCTCTTTCTCCCGATATCTCTCATTTCCCTCTTTTTCTCCTTTGGCTCTCGAATATCTTTCGCATATACATATTCTCGAGGAGGAGCGTGGAGGAGGACGAGGACGGCAGGAGGTGGAGAGATGTGACACTCGCAGACGCTATAGAGCGCGCGAAGGAGGCCGCGATCCTGTCCTGCGCAGCGCTCCTGGAGCCTGCGGAAACGAATATATATATATATATGTGGGTGTGTGTGAGTGTTGGTGTGGGGAAATGGTGTATTGCTATTCGGCGGTGCCGATTGAATGGGAACCCGAGAACTGCAGAGTCGATGATTTATCGGAATGGATGATTTATATAAACAATGTTCCAGTCGCGTGAGGATGGATTTTTTTTAAAGAGAGAGAGAGAAGAGAGAGAAGGGAGATTTTAAAGGGTCGAGCTGAACGATGGGTGCAGAGTGCGTGGATGGAGAAGCGAGTGTTGAAGGGCGAAGTGCTTTTTTGAATGAAAAGAGAATATTTGTGATGATTGAATTGTCAATTTCGGATTTTTGTCAGTGATAACGAACGTTTCAATCGTGCAAGATCGATTGTACGCATCGAATCCGAGGATGAATGAATATGGATGCATGTATTTTTTTTTATTGCGAGTTTATTAAGAAGAATTTTCAATAGATGTAACATTTATATAAGTTAATATGTATTTTTTTATACTTCGGTGACATTAATTATCATATTTTTCTATTGCAGCTAGAAAACTCACTATCTACAAAAAATATATAGAAGTACCTTGTAAGTGAACTTCTAAAAACGACTATGTAATGATTCATTGATTGTTATTTACAGTAATAACAACATTAAAGATATGAAAATTGAAACGGCACACCTGTATAATAATAACTTTTTTTTTGTAATATTTAGATGAATTACCAGTGTCATAAGTGCTTTCAACTTTTTCCCCAATTGCTTGAATTTTTTTTTCAGACTGACACTGCTAAATGCTTCAAAATTTATGAAAATTGCTTGTTTCGAGTATGAATGCGTTTTCTGAGTAAATACTTGCGAGAACACTCCCGCACTAGTGCGGAAAAAAAATCTATATCACCTTGTAGATATTACAGAATTTTGGATAACTGTTAAGATTTTTGTATACTTTTTTAACTTGACTCTTGTTGCTTGTTTGCAAAGTTAGTAAGTGGAATTCGAACAAGTGGATTTAGTGTGCACAGTGGCAAGTGATTTTTCTAGTGATTTTTTTTAATCGATGTTTATTTGAAATTCATAAAACGCGTGATTTTGTAAATTCCGACTAACTTTTATTTAAATAAACAATTTCGACCAATCATTCCTGATTTCGATTTTTCTAGACCAATTTAAATCGAATACAGGCGATTATGTAATAATTTAAAAAAATGGTTTCCAATTACATCGAGTGAATAACTCCTTGTATCAAATTGTAAGTGGCAAACTACTTCTGAAACTTGAGTGCTCAGTAAACCGGTGCGGTGACTGTAAGTAGATGCATGCCGAGTACTGCCAGACATTGGTTTTAACCAAAATTAATTATTCAATTCTATCTTTCTCGTCAGATGGAAAAGCATTCCATTCTATAACCCAAAAAGCAATCTACACATCTACACTCGAGTTTTACAGAACATATAAAGCTGCCGAAATCAATTAGGCCGTCTCATTATAAAACGTAAAATACGGAATATAACGTATATACCTCGGTGGCGGCTAAACGCGTATAAATCTCCCACGAGCAGCAACGCGGTCGAATTCTTTCGCGTGCAGACAGAAACAATTTTTAAGCGCTACGGGCCGCGCCAGTAGAACGAGAGTAGCTGAAAATAATTTCGGCCGCGCATAATGATGACCACTGGCACGGGGAGCAGCTTAACACCGGCGGCGCGCGCTCACCTTCCCTTTAAAAGCTCCGTCACGCGACGCATAAAAGAGACCTGCCAGAGAATATATATACACAGGGAACAAAAAGAAAGGGCTGTGTAGAGGAGCGACGAGGGGTGAGAGAGACAGAGAGAGAGAGAGAGAGAGAGAGAGAGAGAGAGAGGAAGAAGAAGAAAGCGCGTGATCCTCCCTCGCTTCTCAAGTTTTTTGTAATATTCGGAATTTGAATTTAACCGCCAATTATACGAGATTCCCGGAGCGGCGGGAGAGAGAGAGAGAGAGAGAGAGAGAGGCTAAAATATTCATCGTCTTAGTTACGAAAAACTTTGGCCCGCGCCGCGTTAGCCCCGGCAAATTTATAACCTCCCACACAACCTATTCGCATGATCTTCCGCGAGGGTGAAAAGGACGACGGCACATTGTCTCTCTCTCTCTCTCTCTCTCCAACACTTTTTTCTCTCCCTTTTCTTCCTCTTCCTCTCTCTCTCTCTCTCTCTCTCTCTCTCTCTCTCTCTTTGCGTTCAATCTTTTCCTTAGTCATTCCACAGGGTGGCAAAGTCGGAACTTTCAGAAACACGCCGGCCCAGCGGACAAAGTTTTACGCGCGGAGTGCGCGGCGCAGAGAGAGAGAGAGAGAGAGAGAGAGAGAGAGAGAGAGTAAGACAAGTTTAGCCGTGGGTGCGCTTTCATTACGCTAACTGCGAGGATCTTTTTTTCGGCAAATTTTCGCCGGTTCCCCCTCCCCTGCCGCCGGGGGCCACAAAGGACCGCTTTGTAACGGGCGGAAAAATAGTTCGCCCGTAATTGTCGTGGAAACATATTTTTTCAAGTTGTAAGGAATTTGTTTACCGCCGCTTTTTTCTCCCCCCTCGCTGCAGTATTTGTGGTGTGTATGTAGACGGTGACTGTGTGGACCTTTGAAGATTGTACGGCCCTTAGTATTTATAAATTGTATTAAAAGAGTTGAATTTTAAAAAGAATCGAGTGTTTAGCAAGAAGACTTAAGCTCTAAGCAAACTTGAGATTTTTTAAGAAGACTGCTATTCTTCAATTATTATTAAAGTTAAAACTGTACTTATACATATAAGTCTTAATCCAATTTGTCTATTATTTTCAACTTATTATTCCTCAAATGAAAATTAACATTTGAAAAACGTCGTGCTGCTCCCTCACTGTTCAACAGCATGTACCGGGAATCTCGCAGCCAAAAACGTGATCGATCCAAGTCCAAATCGAAGGCCGTTGAACGTCGACAAACATCCACATAGCCTCGCTGTCCACTGAGCAGTCATACTATACTGTGTAGGCTAGAGAGCGAGAGGGAGAGTATATACACGAGACCAGATGGCTGTGTAGCTGCTCCTCGGAGGTTGTTAGGACGCGCGGGAAGCGGTGGGAACGCGGCGGCGTTGCTGCCGAGAGGCGCTTCGACACACATCGCCGTACGACGGGTTGCCGCGACAATAGGCGCATTGTGCGCCCGCCATAAGCAGACCGAGTCAGCTCTCTCTCTCCGTTGCGTGGCGCCGGGCGCACACCGAGGCTATTGTCCGAGTGTCAGAACATCGGGGGCCGAGTCGACGGGCTTGAGAGACGATCTCTCATTCTCTCTCTCACTCGACTCTCTGGCTACAGTGCTATACGGCTCTTACGAGATTCGAGCCGCTTCCTTCCTTCTTCCCGCGTCCGCGCGCGCGTGTGTGTGGGCATTGCGCGCGAGACTGCAGGCGTCGGTGAGAAGGAAAAGCGACCATTAATTGCAATGACGATTTTTACGTGCCTGGACCATCACTTCCTTGTAGCCTATCGTTTTCTACATGCTCCGAGAGATTTATTTCTGTTGTAGATCGAGAACGTGGAGGGTTGAATATGAACAAGAATTATAGCGTTGGAGTGCGAGTTTAGCTCATTTCTTGGACCTCGAAATTCGAGCATCTTTTATACAAAGCTGTATGCCGCTAATGGTTTCAACAGCCAGATCTAAAGTATTATTGAGCAATCAATGTTTATAAATAATGTAGACATTTTAATTGCGTGTTATAGATAATGGGTATATAAGTAAAGAAAAGCCAAAGATTGGCAAATTGAATGCAGGTGTCTAGAATTAGTAGATAATTTCCGGGTGAGGTTGGACAGCTCACAGTTCAATTGCATAAAACTTCCAAAGCGTGGGAAAGAACTAATGCTCGGTCTATATACCGCTAATGAAACCGCATGATACTAATACTTAATCAATCGAATTAATCACAAAGAATCAAAGGAATCGCAAACTCTATTCGTCATCTTGTCTTCTCCAAATCGCAAATAAAGAGATATAGAGAGCGTATACATATATACACGACAGACCTTGCAATCACAAAAGGACAGCTGGGCCGAGGATATCGCTTTTGTATGTGCGTGTCCACACGTTGCTCCGCTATATATACATTATATAGTTCGGAGGATATGCTCTACTCTCTCTCTCTCTCTCTCTACACTCACACGTACGCACAGATCTATATATATAGCCGTGTGTGTATAGTGCCGGCATTGTTGGCGCGGCGCGATGTGTAAACCTAACCTCGGGCGCGGATAGTCGATCGGCGGCGGCGGCTTGACGCGCGCGCCCAAGCTGCTGCAACAGCTCACACTCGAATCGACACATATTGAGCTGTACTAAACACGAAT
This sequence comes from Megastigmus stigmatizans, assembly GCA_900490015.1. Lineage (NCBI taxonomy): Eukaryota > Metazoa > Arthropoda > Insecta > Hymenoptera > Megastigmidae > Megastigmus > Megastigmus stigmatizans. The sequence continues at coordinate 12,491 of UELV01179303.1, read as the reverse complement.
CCAATGCGGCACGGCGGCAACGGCGGCTCTATCCTTGGGATTTACTGTGTGAAATGCAGCAGCGCGTATATCCGAGGAGGGAACACGCATCGTATAACTCGACTCGCTGGATATTTCCGCTTTTCCGCTCTGTGTTTGGTCAGTTTGAGAAATCATCGGTTTGCTTTGCGTATAAGATTTTCCGATTGTGCAGCGTTATTCAAAAGAGAATGAGATGCTTTACAGTCTAAGTGAATGTAATTCAAGGGTCAGCAGTTTTGGTGCAAATATTTGATAACGCACATTTCATGTAAAACCATAGTTTCCTACACTCAAATCACCGGATACGTTACAGCTGCACATTGGATACATTTTATCAGTAGTATAATTAAGAACCGAAAGCTGTAATCCATCGGGGCTGGGATTACAGAGCCAGCCAAATAATCGCTGCGACACGGAATCGCGCGTCGATTTAAAAGCAAAGCTATTTATTTGTATCGCATTACGAGAGAGCGAGCGAGAGTTAGATATAGATAGATATGAATTTATTTGGGTAAAAATAAATATGATAAGATAAATAGATATGATAAAGTAAAAATCGGTCGGTGATATCACAGTCGTTATAAAGTCTTAAATACTAGAGAATTATCACAGTAAGTCAATCTTATAATTAGTAGTAATATCATAGTGGCGCAGTAAATACAATAATTTGTTTAAAGCAAATAAAGTTATAAAATACTTCTTAGAGAGAGAGACAGAGTGAGTGAGAGAGAGAGCGATGAGTGCACGTACGGGGTAGCAGGTTGAAAGCTGGACTGCAGCAGCATCGGAGGCGAAGAGGGTATAAGGTACAATAGCTCGGTGTGCATCAGCGCAGCAGCGATTCGCTCTCGCATTACGCAGGCGTATCCTTTATACATAAGTCAATCTCGCGTTCCCCAGTTTACGCACACGTGGTGCAGCAGCAGCAGCAGCAGCAGCAGCAGCAGTAGCAACGCAGTAGCCCCGGAGACCATGAATTATTATCGCCCCTGCGTAAATCCCGTGGCGGCGGAAGCACGGTTACTATACCACTTGCTCCAGCTCTCTCTCTCTCTCTCTCTCTCAGTGTGTATAGCGTTGCGTGTAAATCGGCGCATTATATGTTGGCCGACCAACTGGATATAGAGGCGCGCAGGCGCGCGCTAACGTGTCGGGGCGCGAGGTACGTGTCTATATGCAGCCCGAGGTAGCTGCTTCCCATAGAGTGGATAAACACACGAATAAATACGTTATACGTGTTCTTTGTCTATTCGAGATGAGTGTAGTGGAGGGTTAGGTTAGAATGAGTTTTTGAGACTGGCAGAAAATAATAATTTTTATTAATAATGAAAATAGAGAAGTGCCAATGACGCATTAAGGAGGTTCTATATAGTCACTACGCTAGTCGAAACGCGATAAAGACATAGATAGAGGAGGATACGCCGCCACTGTTCTAATTCTATACAGTTTAAAATTTCCATTACTCAAAAAATTGAAGTATTATTTAAACAATTTTAAAGTACCATTAGCAGGGTTTCAAAAATGTAAAAGAAAATTGCGCATATTTATTATATTTTTCTTTTGACAGATGTCTGTTACGAATTTTCGAAAATTGAAATTTTTCTTGTTTAGTTTTACTCATCAAATACTAAAGTAGATTTTCACAACGTTTGAAATGATAATTTACAAGCAAAATATTTTCGTGGTTGTTTGGAAAATAATAATACATCGACCTGGGTGACAATCTTTCTTATTTCTCAATTTATTGTTAATATTCTAGGTACCCTTAAAGTATTTTTTAAATATATACAGAATTAAAACATTTATTTCTCTGCTTCAAAGTATTCTAGCCTTCTGAAACTTGGTGTGGATGCTTTTAATGTAAAACTTAACTTGTGTACAAAATTTTATCATTTATTTACCGTTATTTCTATTCATTATATAACCTCCTTAATAGTTCAAAACACTGATAGACATAGGAAAACCCTATTTTATAACCATATCCTTTATATAAAGTTTCTCTTTGTAAAAAGATTAAACAAGCTAACTCCATATTTCACAAGACAAAATAGAATATAAAAACAGCATTAATACAGTTATTCCCGGAGTATTGAGTTCCAAAGGCAAACAAGATCCACACGACGGTACATTTATCCAACGATTGTGCGTGCACGGGAGAGTCTGATACGAGCTATGCGGTATATGAATGATACATGATACGTGAAAATACACGTGCGTGCACCTCTCTGCGACGGTCAGTTTACACACACACACACATTCACACACATACACGCGTCGGTATTACGCGTCACGGAAGGCAAGCTCTTTTCCTTGCTCCCGCTTCATTTTTCCTCACTCGCTCTCTCGCTTTTTGCACCGCGCGATGTTGGACATGACGAGGGAAAAAGGCAGTCATTTTTTCCTACCCCCAGCTACTCTACGAGCAGAAAGAGAGAGAGAGAGAGAGAGAGAGAGAGAGAGAGAGAGCGTGTTTCATCGGTCACTCGAAAGTTATAATTAAGGATTATTACCGGCGAATGATAAGGCTTTGCTTTCTTGCATGAGCTTGCGCGAAAATGGGGAGAGTTGGCAGGTTAAGGAGGGTGGATAGGATAAGGCTCGTGTAGCTACGCTTTTCCCGGTCTTTTTTATTATAACAATAACTAATGCTGCGATGTATCAACAGTCAAGACTATAGCGGTTAAATAGATTACCAATCTTAAAAATAACATTTATTAAGAGTCTTTCAAACAAATTTATTTTGAGTCTAGCATAGCATAACAGTAATACGATGAGTTCAGGAAGTTAGGTATAGGATCTATATCGAACAAATCGATCCTCGGCAATCCTCAAATCGCAATACAAATCGAGCCTAAAGCAGCAGGCGCCTTAATTTTCAAAGGAAAATGAGCCAACGAGGGAGGAAAATCGAAAGCCCGGGCACGGCTTTAAAGCGTCCGAATTCCCGCGGGAGGATTGGCGCAGCAGCAGAGTGCATAACGCGGAGTAGTCTGCAGGGGAGAAATCGTTTCCGAGGACTCCGCGGCGATGCGCGCGGCTCTATGTGTGTATGTATAGGTGCACAGGAGGCGAGCGTAAGAGGCGAAGGAGCGCGAGATCTCATCAGAGCGCCGACACTTAAATTCTCCATTTCCTTTTGGCTCTTTCAATGCGCCGAGTTCTCTCTCTCTCTCTGTGTGTGTGTGTGTGTGTGTGTGTGTGTCAACTGCTAGGCGGCTTCGTCGAATGTCTCCCGGTTAATGTTGCGCCTTTTCGACTGACTTTTTTTCAAGCGCGACAGATGATTAATATTGGTTCGTGGGAATAAAATTGTTTTTTTATAAAATCGAAATAAAGCTGTTCTACAGTGTTAGACTACTGAAGTCCATAATTTTTTAAATAAAATTTTTAATTAAATATTATTGTGCTAAAGCTGTATACAGCAAAAGGTGATAGAGTATTTTTGGTTGATAATGATCGAATTACTTCTTTTTTAATTAATTTTTTTTTAAATGAATTATTTGTAAATGAAGTTTATTGATATCAAATTGATGGAAAAATAACAGATATCTGTGGATCAAGTTTCTATAATCGATAAGGAATATTGCAGATACAGCTGATATTATGGTCTTTATCTTTATTGACAAGTGTTATTCTCTGATAATAAATATTTATCGAACTATCGTAAGTACATCGATATAAGTGCTCAATCGTTTACCAATATATGAAGTACTTAATTTAAGCTTAAAAACGTGAACAACTTTATTAAATATTATACTAATAAAAATTAATTCTATTGGGAATGTTTGAACCTCATCTCTACTTCATGAGTTGTTATACGCACAGTAAAATATAAGGACCACCTTCAGAAATTACAGAATTATTGGACGGGAGAAACAAGAACAACTAATTATTAAATTTGAATAAAAACCACTTATATATTCACTCAATAATTTACACACAATACAAAAAAAAGAACGTTCATTCAAGCTTTGACCTCTTCTTTGACTTGTGGGTCGCACTTGTGCTCGGGGTCGTACGAGAGGTCGCAGCAAGCATAGACCGGATAGTCGCAGGCCTTCCACTTATTGCTGAAGTGCAGATCCGGTGGGCATTTCATCAGGATGGCGTTGCCGTTATCGCATGCGTAATATGTGTTGCAGTTGTCGGGGTTGGGCAGCAGAGTGACTTCGAGGCCGTTCGTCTGTGGACACTCGGGAACATAACTGCTGAGAGCTTCGGCGGGGGTCGCGACCTCCTCCTCGGCGTGGACCAGGCCGATTAGGCCGATCAAGGCGATAGCTACGATCACTGCAAATCGAGGGGAAATCTCGTTAGGAATGATTGTGTAAGATTGCGATTGATATACTCTTATTGTAACAAATTGTATAGGAGCGATTTTTAGTTTAATTCGAAGAGCTGCTAAACTTTACTTATTTTCAAAAAGTATAGAAATAGTTATGCTATTACAGGATTGAATTTATGACATTTATCTTATTTCTTATATTTTTTAAAAGTCGAATTGTTTCCCTATATTTAATAATGGAAGTAGAAACAATTTATTATTATTTTTCTTTTCAAATGCTAATGAAAAATTCTGCCCCTACAATAAGAACATTTTATACAAAACTTATACCGTAATATCTTATTTAAATCTATTTGTAATATGTGTATAAAATTAAACAAAGCTAGTTATTGGCCTACCTTTCATGATGTAAATCGTTGTGTACTCTGGATGAGTTAATTCGCAGAGAAAGCAAGTTAGCACTGACACGCTCAGCGATCAAGTGACCGTCTTATATAGGTAGACTTAAAAAAAAACATAATTAACCCCTACTAATGGCTCTTGAAGCAAATAGCTGACCACTACGTAATTGATAAAGTGATTAAGCCCAGCAAGGTTGTAAAGTCAAGTTCTTTTGTAGTATCCTCGGAAAGGCCTTTATCGATTTTCTTGATTATTGATTACTTATCACTGATTCGTCATCCGCGATTTCGTCATCTGTCAAGACTTTAATACTAATTATTTTACCGTAATTGAGTCACGGTCATTCAGGTGGAATATTTCTATATCGAGTAGATTTAGAAACGATGGAGATTTTATGTGATGTCATTGTGTAGGAATTTGCATTATGTACTATTTAGATACTGTTTACACATTCAATTTATTTCAATTAGTTTCCTATTTCGATGTGACTAAATGAGTTATTTTAAGTAATTTTGTATGACTACGGTAAGTATGCTATTAAATCATCAGGAAGTAAATTGAGTTAGTAGTATAACAGTGCTGAACAATGTCAATTTATGTACTCTTAGGTAGATTTCTCATATTTGTTTCTGTTTTCTCATTTGAATAATACCATTTAAATATATTTTCTCAAAATACAATGCTATTGTCAATTACTGTAAATAAAATGTTCAATCGTATCTGTGTAAAATTTTGGAATACTTATTGTTGTGGAATCTAATCTACTGATTGTCTTAACAGATATAAAAAATTCTAGTTACGATACGATATCTCGAAGAAATTGTGAATTCCCTCTGTTGATCTGGGTTTTTTTCAAAATATAAATTCATCAATAAATACGTAACAAAGTAAATTAGAAACTTTATTTGTCAATCCGTACGAGCTTGGCACACCTAAACCAGCTAAACAAACATTTGCTCGCAGAAATCGATAGGCGACGCGATGTTGGAAGCTAACCGGTAATGATGGAATAAGATGGGAGGAGGGAAGGTATAGGGAAAAAAGAAATTGTTGCTAGTAAATAAGACGAAAAGTGTTTCGGCGGGCGGTGGCGGCGGCGGTTACAACGTCGAGGTGGAATAAGCGGGCGCGGATGGGGAGGGAGGAGAGGTACGGTTACCAATCGCTTTCCAATTTAACACATAATGGATTCCATTAACATTTCTCGCTGCTCTCGTCTTTCTGCGCTCTGTAGCGCCCGAGGAATGGGAACCAATACATGTACACCTATACGTGCCCACACACACAGCGAGAAATGCTTATGCGCCTATATCCGGAATCTCGAAAGAAGCAAGCGGAATGCAGCTGCGCGTATATATATAGAAGAGTCTCGGTGAGATTTTTTGACTGGTTGCAGTTGCAAGATGCTGCGACGTTGAAGCGGCGTTGATAAGCCAAGTTGCAGCAGCCGCAGACTCCGGACGAGGCCAAGCCAGCAGCAGCAGCAGTAGCACGGGGCAACAGCTGACTTGTACTGATAAGAAGTCTCGATTCCTATTTTGAGTCTTTCCAACAACTTTCTCGCTTCCTCTTCCTCTCGCGCGCTTATACTCTTTTTCTCATTCCGCTTACCGTCGACGAAGAATGTTGAGCTCTTAACTTTAACGAAATTATCGCTAAAGTCGCAAAAATGTTCTTACCTTTCGTTGAGATATTGTTATATCCTGCATTTAATTGTTACTGTTTTAGCTTTCTGGGAGTACACCAGTAAAGTGGGAACGGTAAATCGAGTCTTCCACCTTATACACAGCGAGTCTCGTGCAATTCTTTAACCTACTCTATAAATGGTACTTCACCGGCCGGGGTTGGGCTCTGGCAAATTAATAGCTAGACATTTTTCCATGAGAAACTACAGACACACCGGCTGTATATATACACACACGAGCTAGAGAGGGAAGAAAACAGAGAGATCGGTAGAGAGAAAAAGAAGGAGCTGGGAGAGAAAGAGAGAGAGAGAGTGACGATTATAAAACGCTCGGATGGCGTGCGGGCAAAGAACGCCCGAGGCTTGAGAGAGAGAGAGAGAGAGAGAGAGAAGCAGGCCCTTGTGCAAGTTCACGCTTTCCAAAGCTTCTCCCCCCCCCCCTGCACATGCAGAGAGCCGCGGGGCTTGCAGATTGCGCAGCTTTGTTGCGTGTCTCCAGGTGCACGCCCATTTATAACTCGCCTCCGTAATTTTTATATAGAGAAGCATTATCGCTTTTTAATCACTAGCACCCCCCCTTCCCCCACACGCGACTTTTGCTTCTCTCTCTCTCTCTCTCTCTCTCTCTCTCTCTCTCTCTCTCTCTCTCTAGCTATAACCTACTCTTAGAGCATTTTCCTCTCTTTTAATTTTCATGTTTCTATATCTCTCTATATATCCCTTTTGGTTCATTGTCGTGCGCGAGAGCGCGTTTCGCGTTTCTTTTTTTCTCCGGTGCGCAGGAGCGAGATGCTCGGCTACGATTCTCGCAGCTCATTGCTTATACCGCGTGAATATAACGATCACACTTGCAGAACGTGGGGAAGGGGCTGGTTGGGCGAACAAAGACCCGGATTACTTAATTTTAACGGGGTCTGAAATGAAGCGTTTAACTTTTAATAGTGTTTATGCACCCGCACCGCGAGGCCATAAATCCTCATAGTTGTATGCTAAAATTCACAGGCGTCACGAGATGGAACTTGGAGGAGTCCGTTTTTCTTTTCTTTTTTTTATTCTCTCTCGTGCGCGCGCGCGCCTTCCGTTCTTCTACTTTTTTTTTTACTAACGGGAGGGGCTTAACGCGGTTAAAAAGTAGTTTGCGTTAACCGCGTTCAACATTTTATTAGCTCGGAAGCGTTTGAGATAAAAAATCCTCCCAACTGTTTTAATGATTGCGCTGGATGTAATTGGGATAATCCCGTTTTAAGCACACTACTTCTTTTAACTCGAGCTCGTTTCGTGAGGCCTTCTTATACGCGCACGAATATACCAGAAGTAAGGATCTCGAATGCCATATTCGTGACTAATGATTGCATTCTGAAAGTGTATTGTGAATCGAAAACCAGGATAAAAAAAAACATTTTATCACGAGATAAATAAAGTTTTTAACCGTGTAAGTAGATAAAGGCCGTATCTGATAAGACGCAGATTTTAGTCATTCTTTCATGTCGGATGAGAAATTACGTTTCCCAATTGAGTTTTGATACATTCGAAATGAAATAATGACAATAACACTTCGGTGGGTGTAACGGTATAGTGCAGAGTTGTCAAAATTACGAACAAACGATTCTCAGCTTTGCGCGCAGACGCTGTCGCGTACAATAACAGATTTTCTCGACTACGCGCTCTAATCGAGCCCTTCAATCAGCGGAGTAATTTCTCGCGTTAGAGGCGCGAATTTAATTTTTTTCCCCGATAGCATAAGGAGTTCGAATGCTCTCGGAATTGTTCAGTGTCTCGCATGTATGCCAGAGACTACCCGAGGCGGAATCAAATTATATCGGGAAAAATTCGATCGCGCCGGGCACACATAAGCTAATGCAGTAAAAGGTTCAGGCGAATATCGAGCACAGCTGCGCCACACGCATAAGCGTTAACGGGGTATCGTCTTCGCAAAAATGTTCAAGAGCCATCAGTTATCTGACTAGCCGAATTTTTATTTCGCCAACGGGAAAATTGTCGGCTATTCCGGGTGCGATATGAAATATAATGAGCCTTTTTCCTACGTACAGCGCGAGTCCTTTTGGGATTTCATCTGTTTCTGTTAGTGCGTGATTTTTTTAAAGTGTATTTTGAAGCTGACATGATTGAATATATATTTAATCATATAATATATGATGCTTAACTTTATGATGAAGAATTTCAAAAGATATCGGCGTCGATAATTAAGAGGCAATACCGATTTTTAAAGCCTTATCTAATCATGCAAGATAGTACGTCTTCAATTTATTTTTAAATTGAACGCAATCAAAACGATCATTTTATAAATTGAATTTGAGTAAAAAGTTACTTTATGACCGAAAAAACTAGAAAATGTTTGAGTAATTCACCATTATTCCTTTTCTTGGATTTTCTCGCAAATCTGATAAAGTCACATATGAATCTCTCGTAATCATGCGAAACCGTCACCAAAAACAAGCATCAAAATATACTTTATATCAAGCCTTTGAAAAAAGTCCTCGAGCAAGCAAAGCCCCAGAGCGAAATCATCCCAAAGTATTAAATCAACTGAAGCGGGCGAGCGGAGAGAACCAGGGGTCTAGCCATGGCATCTATAATTGTGCGCTCCGCGGACATCCTGCGCATGAAACTACAGCTCGTCCCTCTGCAGCAACGGCAACGGCAGCAGCACCGGCAGCGGCAGCGGAGGCAGTGGCCAATTACCCCACTAAATATTCACAAGTTCATTACGAGAGCTCCGTGGAGTCGGACCTAACCCGACCCTCTCTCTCTCGCTCTCCGCTTCTCCACCCCTGCACACGCTCCTTCTCTCTTTCTCGCTCTTTTCATCACTTTCCACCCTGCTGGCTTCGACTCCGAGTTCTCTCCTCTCTCTCTCTCTCTCTCTCTCTGTCGCAGCCGCAAAACCGCAGTTTTCTGCGAGAGAAAGAGAGCAGACACGGGCGATGTTCGCTGCTGCCGCCGCGTCGAGACGCGTCGACTGGACTTTTGTGCCACGGTGGGTGGCGGCTGCTGCTACTGCTGCTGGTCGCGGTCTCTCTCTCTCTCTCTCTCTTGCACTCTCTCGTGCAGGCGGCGTCGGAAATATTTTAAGCAGCTCAATCTCCATGATTCGAGTTGCGCGTTAATTACGAAATTCTGCCGGCGTTGCTCTGCTATATCTTTCTCCTTTTTTTTTTGCGCACAGCCTCTTTCTCTCGTTTTCTCTGTCGAGCTTTCTTATACCGGGGCTACAAAATACACACGACGAGGCTAACATTTCGAATGAAGCTCTTAAAGACGAGAGTTTAGAGACGAATGGGTTTTTGTTTATAGATGCTAGTGATCGTTGCGTTGAAAAACCGCGCCCATAGGAATAATATATACATACACTTATTGAAGTCTCAAAGGGAGGAGTATAGCTTTGTCCAAAATATTATAATTGCACAAGATGCTGTGTTTTTCAATCGAATCAATACATCTTTTCACTCCTATAAATACTCACTTGACCTCTATTTAATAAATATTTACTTTCTATTACAATATTAACTACATATTAAAATCATCCTTAAATTGCGCATAACTCAGCTAATTTCTAGAAGCAAAAACTCATTCGGCAGCTGGTTGTGTAAAAGGCGCACTATTTTTGGTACATCTCGTTGTCGTTGAGCATTTTGTTGTTGCGCATGCGCGCGGCCGCGACGGTACATACGGCCGCGAGTAACGAGTTCGAGCGGCGGCTTCTCGTCAAAAAGCTCGAAATGTACAAGAGAAGCGAGAGCGAGAGGGGGGGGACAGCTCACGAGCTTTTCGAGAAGCGGCCATAAAAGTTTAATAGATCGTTCGGCAGGAACGTAATGTAACGCTTGCGCGCAGGAGCTAGAGGAGAGGCCTTATATGACTCGAGAATGCTTCGTTTCACCGAAAAACAATTTCGAGCCGGGGAGAGTGCAAAACATACCTGCAATGCTAGCTACTCTCCTCCTCCTCCGTTTTTTTTAGAGAAATTACAGCGAAATTAAACTTTCTTACTGCTCCTCGCGAGCTGCTCTCTTTCTCTCTCTCTCTCTCTCTCTGTCTCTCTAGTCCTTCCTCCTTCCCAACTTCTTTTTTAATCAAAAATTGTATTTTATTAGCACGATTGCGACTTGGAATAAGTTGCCGGAAGGAAGAAAAGTGGAAAACTTAATGGGAGGATAAAACGGAGATACGCAACTTTTTTAAAATATGCATGAGATGTTACTCTAGCAGTAGCTTTATGGCCTTTCATAAAGTTGATGAGATTTTCAGAGTCGGGGGGCCATTTTAACGTTTTTTAAATGAAAGGCTGCGCGCGGGGATGATAGCATTATTTATCGTAAACGAGATATTATATCCTTTTTGAATTCTTTATGGCAATTTGCAAGAGTTCGCGCTTCACTCTTTGATGATGCAAAATTGAGATTAATTAGTGTACATTGTCTTTCTTCTTTTTTATGTCAACAAATTGTACTTATCCGTAGATTAAAGGTGTACACCACTTAAACGATCAATTGATCGACGCGCGATTGTCTCGACGAGATATTGAAATTATGAGATCAGCAATTATTTACATTTATTGTATAATAGCTGCGATAAATGTAAGTGGAAGCATAACGGTCTTTTGAGCACGATTCTAAAAAAGAAAAAGAAGAAAATTAACGAGAAAAAATCAATTTAATTACGCGAAATAAAACTCGGCATATCGAACGCGATCGTGTGCGGCAATCCAGCGAGAGCATCGGATTTCGATGTACGTCCCAAGCCGAGGCTTAAGCACATTTAATTCGAAAAACAAAATGTTTCATCCAAAACTTATCTATCCACTAAATCTGCCTATATATACAGGCGCATAACGCAGGGACCGTAGTAGTGTACGTCCCCCCGGTGGCGCATTTGCATCGGCATCGACGTTTTAGAATCACACAGATTAAAATTCGAGGTTGTTAACGCGAGGGTTGGAAAGGGCTCGAAATAGCGCGCCTATCCGAACCCTCTCGCGCACTGTACGTGCAACTATATCGACGCGGAGCTTCGTTAAATTTCTCCCTCCCTCTCTCTCTCTCTCTCTGTCCGCTCTTCTCTTTTTTTTTATTCGCAATACCTCGCGATAACAATCCGTTGGATTATCGAGCGTGATATAGAAGCCGATCGACTGCGCCGATACCCCAAAATTGGTTCTGTGCACCCAGTAGGCGTTATCGTGCCGCTGCGTATACGCGCGTGTGTAAATATGTAGAGCAAGGTTGTAAACGGAGAGAGAGAGAGAGTAGGAACAAAAAATGTTTCCTTTAGGAATCGCGCGTTGGGGAGGCGATGTTTTGATGGAGCGTGTAGAGATCGATAGAAACTACTGGGTTCTACTGATTTTGTAGACGGTGCGCGGGACGTGTAATCAGCGAAGATACACTTTGTGTTTTATTAGCCGAGGAAACTTTAACGTGCATGGGACGTTGTGGGATTCTCAAAGTGGAGCAGGTAAAATTTAATATGGTGTGGAGAGTCTGAGTGATTACCGCGAGGTGTATTACGTGGGAAGTGTCTGGCGGCGCAAAGTGGATTTTAGCGTTGCGCGTGTGCACGCGCCGAAACGGCTATATACGGGTCAAAATGATCCTGTGCTTAACAATAACGAACGAGCTCTTTAACCAGGTGGATTAGTTAACCTTGATGCAGAAAGATTTTCGTTACTTTCTCTTTACGTGCGGTAGAGTTCCGAAAGCTTGCGATAACAAGACTCGATGAATGAAAAATACCTTGCGTTAACATTTCTGATTATTGAATAAGTAAACTGTGTAATGATCGTTAACACCTTCGGTATATCCCAAGTTATCCAACTCGGTATACACACGCGCATTAATCTAATCTCGTCATCAGATATAAAAATAATGTGTCTCAAATTATAAAATCGCGTTCCATCTAAGTTGATAACACGCTCATTTGAGCGCTTAACAAGCGTCTAAAAATAAAAGTTACTGCGCACACGAATCAACAAATAAGATCGCGCGAAACCCTGTTGACCTCCGTTACATTCTTCACGTCGACAGCTGCATTCCGATTATTCGGCTCTTAGTTCCAGAGAGAGAGAGAGAGAGAGAGAGA
>UELV01179301.1:0-13427 GCA_900490015.1 Megastigmus stigmatizans | reverse complement strand
TTTCCCCCCCCCCCCCCTGCGCACAGCTTAATTGTCATTCGCCCGCTCGCGTTCGCCGCAGCACCGAAGTAATTAGTTTTTCACTGCCTCGCGCGTCCCCAATTGTTCGATATAACAATTTTACCCCAACTTTTGTGCGTGTGTGTGTGTCTCCTCTATTTCTGGAAAGCGCACACGGCGCGAGGGATTGTTCCACGCGAATAAATGATTGCGGACAGAGGCGCGCGTGCCGATAATTTCCGATTAGACGAGAGTAATTACTGGCCCTCAGCCGAGCTCGATTATTATTAAAAGGCAAATCTGGGTCTTAGCATAGGCTGCTGGCCGATATGAGAGAAAATCAGAGAGAGAGAGAGAGAGAGTTTGGGTGAGGTGGAGAGATAGCGGAGAGCCCCGTTCTGATTTATATCGCTGAATTCTAATTTAATTGTATAACGGAATGGCTTTTACAGATTATGTTTGATTTATTGAAAGATTAGATCATAGGTTAGGATAGCTGCTTTGATAGTGGAGAATGAATATCTTTGCGCAAATATAGGTCGAGTTGTCTCTTTGTTAAAAATATGACATTTGATACATCTATTGTTTGAGTCTTGATTGATACACGTTCTAGGTAATTAATAAAAATTACAATCCAATTTTTAAGATTTTATCATATAATATTGTACAAATTGTAATTCTTAAAAAGCTCCATAAACAGACTGCTACAAACCTATGCGTAATTTTATAGTTGACATCTGCTGACAAGTCATAAATCATATCAGAATAGCTATACATGTTTGTTATTCAAATTGCAATACATGTTATAGGTATTGCAAATGAAACTATGTACAGATTTCCTGACAAAATTAGTACATCCTGTACATTAGACAGTAAAACAACTTCCTTTTTTATAGAAGTAAATAGATAAAATTATGGTACCTACATGAAGCCCATTAAAAATGTAGGTCATCACTCATAAGAGTTGGCTATTCGTCACGCCCAGTAATACGCGTTTGTCTTACTACGAGTCAAGGTGTAGACAGTAAAAACTGCACTGCGCATATGGCTTTTCTCGTAATAGAAATGCAAATTTTTTCAACGCCGATGAAAGCAGCGCTTGTATGCAAATAAAGTCATTAAATACCAGTAAAACTTCCATTCTCGCTGTATACTTGCTTTTCTTTTTAAATCAATTGTAAAATGGAATATGTATATTTATGCATCAATACTCTTAATCTGTGATTTTTAAATAGCAGTTTCTTCTTAAACATTTGAGTAAATAAGAAAATTCTATAAAGATCTAATAAGTAAACTATAAAAATGTTATATTATTATCGGAGCTATGCTACTAATGTATAAGGATCCAGCGAATTCACAGTCTTAATATTGAAAAGTTTAGCAATGCTGATTCTAAAACTTCCCGCGCCAACTTCCAAAGTTCTCCTTTTTATAACTCCTAATTATCGTTCCATAATTTCAATTAAAACTTTCTCAATGAGTTGAGAGGCCCATCGGATTCATTTAATTAAAGAGAAAAATTCACAAAGGATTCATAGCTGCTGCACCTTCGCCCTAACCTATTTCCTCCTTTCAATCATCCTCTTTTTCATATAAATCGTCATATCCCTTTCGCACCACGCTCACTATTATGAATTCCCATTGACATTTTATTATCCTAGCGCATCGAATGTAGAACGTAATAATTCACTCAAGATGTAAAGAGTGGATCAATATTTTAGCTTAAGGGGGGGCTTAGACCTATAAATTTTTTTATATTAATTCGCCTAAAACCAAAAAATTATAATAATTAGTAACATTTCTTCATAATATTCTAAAAATATATTGGATTCCTGACAAAATGAGCTTTAGTAGAAGCCTCTATGTCCTTTTTATCTTATGTTATGTCAGTTTCAAAAATTTGGCTTTGGCGTAACCTACAGGTCCAACGGATTGATCAATTTTGATATAATTGGTCTGAAATTGTTTGTAATTGACGTCATTATGGTGTAAAGAGTTGTATAAATTAAATTTTTTTGATTAAATACTAAAATGAGTTCAAAAACTACATGAATTCATAAAATTGCTTCATTTCGACAAACGGGGAACGGGATTTTATTCTACGAGAAATTTGCTATCTGGATAGATAATTAAAAAAAAATTGATTTTTTGAAAATTTTTAGGTGTTAGCCCCCCTTAATACACATAAATTTTTATTATAAAAATTTATGAGAATTATTTTCTAGAAAACACGTCATTTTTTACGACAACAGCACCATAACGGTTTTAGTTAATTCTCATTAGTATGTCGGTTGCATAAGATATCAGAATGTTCGCGTTTAAGCAACGTAAATTATTCAAAGATTTAACATAAACCATTACAAAGATTTATGGGTGTATTTTTCTTAACTTTCCATACAAGAATCTTTGGACATACTTTATACATACTATACATCATTTTTGTTGGAAATTTAATGCTTATATGCTAATCTACGAATATAGAAAATCGCAATTTTCTCATGATATAAAAATTCTTATTTTTTGCGATTACATGAATGTTTTTATTTCTTTTCTCAGCTATCTTCGTTAAAGGTATAACCGTATAAAGTTTCGTATAATACAAACAAACGAGAAATATTACTAGCATCGAATACTAAAAGAAAATCGTGCGAAAAAGCGATCACGAAATATTCCAAATTCATCCAAGGAAAGCACCCCCATACGGTTATAACACGCTCGTATTATCCCCGCAGCAATAGTTTTCGACGCAGATCAACTAGACAAATGGCTGCAGTATAGGGGAGGACGGAAGCATAAAAATGTTACGCGTTCGGAGAAAATGATCCGAGGAGCAACGCATGAAGCTAAAATCCAGAGTGGTCGTCTCTCTCTCTCTCTCTCTCTCTCTCTCTCTCTCTCTCTTTCTCTCCGCTAGCGTTGACGAGACGAAGAGCCGTGGAATATGATTCGCAGCTGCGCCATACCCAAAGACAGCAGATGTTACAAGCGACTTCTTGTCCTTTCTCTTTCCTCAACCGCCTCCCCCATCCACCGACCCATACTCTCGGCACACACACGCGAGATCTCGAAGACAGAGGGAAAATCGGAAACTACGGCACACGCGTGGCGTCTCTCTCTCTCTCTCTCTCTCCCTTTCTAGAGCTGGCGGTCGGGGGAGATGGAAGCAGCAGCTCGACTCCTGCACAGTGCGAGGGTAAGATTCGGCCCATTGAAATGCGTCGCTGCCAAAGGAGCTCACGCCTCGATTGAGCCGCCCTCTCTCCGACTATGCCGTATATGCTAAGCGGGATTACATGTATGTGTGTGTGCCTACCACTCGTCTATCTGCGTTATATATGTATATATGTGAAATGAACATATATAGCGGATTCGCGGGAGACTCGAGTCGCGGGGCTCCCTTTATGTGCACAAGCATATATGTATGCGATGTGAGAGCGTCGATCGAGCCATCGAGGTGTAAGTAAGGTACTGACGTGTGTCTTTGTGTGTGATTTCTTTTGGAGGTGCAGGCGCACCGCCGTGCAGCGAGTAGTAGTGTCTAGTCTTGCGTGTAACCCTTCCGTCTCTGTGATTTTAGCTCTGTGATTTCTGAATCTTGACGTTATGTTAATTGCTCGTCGATTCAAATTTATACTTTCGAATATAGATCATATGGAAGATGATCGCAGAAAAATCATCTCTTTCATTTTCTGCGGATGATATATTGTCGAATATTTTTGGCTGTTATATACTATATTATTTTTACTATACCGGCGATTCAGCTGCAGTGTAACTCGAGCAACGAGATTGCTCTTCCCTGATGCCTGACATTACACAAAGCTTCCATCTCTAATTGACTAATTGGTAGAAATGAACGTTCGACGGGTTGAAAATTGAAACAAAGCCTTCTTGGCTGCAGCACTGACACTTTGTTGGATACAGAAACGGCACAAACGATACAGACGGAAGACCGATACAAAGAGAAAATACCGTACTGATTAACGTGAAAGTTTACGAGGAACGGGAAGGGTTGGGTATCGGTTGGGCCGGCGGTGGGGACGACAGCGAATTCTTTGATAATTGAAAACTAAACCGGACAAGCGTACTGCTACCTTGTGGGGAGACCACGCGGTGATATTCGATTTCGAGCTGCTGCCGCAGCGCAAAAATTCATTCATTCGTCAAAGCTCATTTCTGCGTGTTCCGTTTTTTTTCCGCTAGCCCATGAAGACATTACAATTCTACGTGCCGGTGAGGTAGAATTAAAAATGAACATTCTTTTGTCGAACCGGTTCGGTTTTGTTTGATTATCTGACTGAAGATTTGTCAGCTGTCGACGGACCAATTAGATTGCGAAATTTTTTTAATTATTTATATGTAATTAAATGATTCACGTGAGTGCTCTTGCTACGTTAGTTCTGTACAATAATAGGAAACAAATGCCTCTACTATTTGTTTCTTATTTAATTAAAAATCAAGCAGCTGTCAATAACTTTACGATTGTACTTGAGCTTGAAAATCTTAAAAAATCAGAAATCCTGTTAACATTCGCAACGCTAAAAAGTAATTGATTAAAACAATCACGATGTATAAGAAGAAATTTTTAATTTCTGCTGAATTAACTAAGAAAAATTCAGAATATCCTCGAGCCATCATTTATATATAATAAAATCGACACTAAACGACGTGATAAACTGCAATCGTTAAGAGTACAAAAGTTCCCTAGCTCAATCGAGTCAGTTAATCCGGCGCAATCGTAGTACTAAAAAAACTCTCGTAAAATCTCTCAATTCCCACCTTAAAGATTTCATTCCCACCTCCGGCATACCAACATTACCCTACATCGACGCCGTGAGTCTCTGCAGTAGCAGGAGGAGGAACGAGGGAGTTTCGGGTAAATTATGCAAGCCTCTCCCCCGATCAGCATCTCGTAACAATCATAGTAGCACTAATCCCCTTCTCTCTCTCTCTCCACTGCTAAAGGAATAGCATTAATTAACGCAGACTCTAACGCTAAGGTAATTAGGAGTGCGCTGAGACGGACAGCTGCTGCTGTTTCTGCTGCGCGGGCCCACGGAAACAAGACCGAGCTGAGAGGAGGGAAGTTCCGAACCTTGACGACTACGACGAGCGACGAATTAATTCTACTTTTTGCGCGCGATGAATTAATGGGATCCTCCTCCTCATCCTCCCTCTCTCTCTATCTTTCTCCAGCTGTTGGACGTAGCTGGGAAAACCCAGAATTATGAGAGAGACGAACTAGTTATCGCGCGCGTATTGGCCTTAATGCTATTTCCGGCTATTCATGAATTGGAGATGGAAGGTTGGAGAGCTACTGCTGCTGCTGCTGCATAATTGGATGCGTAAACGTGCCTGACAGCCCGGGACTCGACGAGCGGAAATCTAACCTGCATTGATAATGGAATAACAATTCGAATTTTACGTTCAATATATTAATAACGTTAATATCTTTCAAGTTATTCATCCACATCCAAAATTTTCCCCCGCGGGCAATATAACGAACTAAAATTATTATTAACGTTACAAAGCTATACAAATTTACTTTGTAAATTGTGATAATAATTGGAAATAATGTATTTTGGCGTATATGGTGTATGCGAGTGTTTAAATTTATTATTATATACCTGTCAAAATACGCTAATAATTAAACTTTTGAATAAAGATATTTTCATATATAAGCGTGTGTACACAGTAATTGTAATACAATAAAACGAATTTCAATTGCGTTCAACCCATTAATAATTAAAATTGAGCCCCCTCGAATCTTTACAAATATTCTTCTCAACATCCATTAAAAAAAAAAAGAAATCGCATTCAGTTTGCTATTTCCCCAATTACATCAAACCCGCGCGAAGTATCTTTCAGCGGTATATAAAAACGAAAGCCACAAAAAAAATGAAGTCGGTCTGACTAAATCGTCTCCTCTACCACTGAATCTTGAATTCATCCCGCGCCGTAACAGGCGCATCGCTAATCGCGAACAAATAAAGCGAGAAAGAGCAACGCTGGCCCGCGCCCTTACGGACGAGCAATTAAAAAAGCCCCGCCGCAGTCTCTCCGTGTTTTTTTTTTTTTCATTAAGCGCCAACGTACAAGCAAAATTTCGTTAAATTAAAGAGATCGTCCGAGAACCTGCTGCAGCCAACAACTCGAGAGCGACCGCAGAAAGAGTGCGTAGCCGCGAAAAAGAGAAGCGGCTCGGGACGAAAAGAAAAAAAAAAGAAAAGGGAAAAAAGGATGTATATAGAGCCAGACACAAGGGTATTTCAAAGAGTGACGCCGCGGCGCGGATGGCAGCAGGGGCCATAGGAGCAATAAATAAAAGCGGCCTGGCGCGCCAGCATTCAAGAGCATCATAATTTACACTCGGCTCGTTTCCTGCCTCGCTGGCTATCCTCCTTCCCTCCTTCTCTCTCTATCTACGTGTGTGTGTGTGTGTGTGTGTGTGCGCGAAGAACGCCTACGAATCGAGAGCGCGTATAAACTGAACCTCTTGGATAATATTCATCCCTCGCTCTCTATTTTTCTTCGAAGAGCTTCGATTTTGCGCTTCGAGCATTTTATGCTGCAGCAGCGAGCGGCTAGACGCGGTCTTGTATAGGCGAAATCGCATGAAAGAAAAAGCGGTACCGCATAAATAAGTGGAATAGATAAGTGAAGCGACGACTGAGGAAGAGCAGATTTCTCTAAGACTAAAAGCAACTACTGTATATATAGTATTGTACAGAATTAAAGTATATTGGAACGAGTTGCTTAGGTATGCATAAAATTGCATTTAATAGACTTTACTTCTGGCCTCTGGATTCACAAAGAACCGACAATACACCACACAATTTGTCGAAAGAACTCTCACTTCTATGCTTCAATGCCTTTCCTCGCGCAATGTCGCGCGCAAAATATTCAAAGAGATTACTCTATATTCTATGCAGTCGAGACTATCTCAATAAGCTTAAAAGCATTTTGTTCGCAAAATATATAGGAGGCCTGCGTGGCTAGCCGTGAGAGCGAAAAAATAGAAACAAGAAAGAGTAAGAAATTTCAAGCGCGCATCAAAATTACACCGGGTCATTCCCTTGCCCAACCTTGCCTGATATTGCATTCATAAAATCTAACATAAAACTTTTTTTCCCGAGGTGGTAGCTCCTCTCACTCTCTCTCTGTCTCTCTCTCTCTCTCTCACTCTGTCTCCCTCTCGGTATTCGAAAAAAAGCCATGCAAAGCAAAGGAAAGCGAAATGGAGAGAGAAAGGGCGAGTATACGAATTAACACAAAACTTGGAAAACATCCACGTGCAAAGTCCTGTAATTCCCTTGGCAGTAAAAAAGAGAGGAAGAGAGAGAGAAAGAGAATGTAGCGTAACACCACCGGAAATAGTGCACGCGCGAGAGAAGTGGCGCGCGAGGAGAAAAAAAAAAGTCAAAAAGTCCTCGGTATCACGCGCAAATTCCCCATTTCCTTCTCTCTCTCTCTCTCTCTTTCTCTCTTTCTCTCTCTCAGTCCCTCCCGCAGAAGCTCTCGGGAAAAACGCAGCAGCCTTTTTCTCGCTCGAGTTCCTCCTCCACTTGACGCCATTGTGGCACGTTATTATCCGACCCTCGGGGGTCGCCACCACCACCCTTGCATCGTACCAACACTGCTGCATTTCTTAACGTTTTTCGCTCCTCTCTCTCTCTATTTCTCCTTTTTTTGCCTACCTTGTCCCCTATATACGCTACTTGGCGTTTATCGTTATTTGCGTTAATACCGGCCTCGCGTCGCGACGACTAAAATCTACCTTCTCCCCCCCCCTCTCTCTCTCTCTCTCTATCTCTATCTATCTCTTGCTCACGCAGTATACCCCTTATGCAGTCGCCTTGCCATGCACTCGCGCAGGATATTCTTCCCTTGTTTACTCCACGGCGACACGTATGTGTGTACGTGTGGACGTCTGTATGTGCGGGGGCACTTGGGTTTATGCTACGAAACTATTTTAAAACGAGATTTTCACTATTTGAAAAAAATGGGGTACTTGGGTCACTTTCACAGTTACGCTGCGGTGATGCCATAAATACTAAAATTATAAAATGGCTCTTTCAGTGTCTGCTCTTCTGAAACAGATTATATACACTTTGTGCGCGTAATTTTTAGTAGAATAAAGCATATGTAAAAATATTTTTATTCTGCCGACAGCTATAATTCTAAAGTAAATAAATGAAACGACTGGCTATGCTGTTCATTTTTATTATATTATACAAATGAAAATGTTTCGGTTACTTTTTTTGAAATTCTCCTCAAGTAAAAGAAAACTTTTTATAACGTTCATGCGAAGTTTCATATTATATTAAACATGAAATATATTAAACATGAAATTTAATATGAGAAAAGATTTTTTACACTAGCTTTTAGTACAAGTTTGAGTGCGTTTTTCTCCATGCGTGCGTGCACACAATCCTCTCTCTCTCTCTCTCTCTCTCTCTCTCTCTCTCTCTCTCTCTCTCTCTCTCTCTCTCTGCTTTATTTCCCCTCTTCTTTCTTTTGGAAAATTTCCTTCTCCCTTTTTCGCGCTTCAGCTCTCGCGCGCGTACGAGTCTCATTCCTACGTTTACTCGCGCAGCTTTTAAAGGTATACATTTTTAATATTTCCCAGTAGTCGTGAACTTCTCTCTCTTCACTTTCCCGATATATACGCGCGCCACTTTCGCGCAAATTGCGAATTTCTGATTTATAAAGATGCGAAAGTCATATGGCACTGCACACAAGTGCCGTGTACTGCTTTTGACGAACAAAATTGAAAAGTACTATTTTCATGGAATTATCTAAAGCTGCAGCACGTAGTACTCGACGACTTCCTAGGATCTGCAGCATCTGTTATGCCTTCGATAAAGGTATAAGATGAGTAAATTTGAAAATTCATCAGACAGTAGCAAGCATTTTAATAATCAAAAAATATTAATACCGCAATATTCTGAATAGAATTTCCTCTTCGAGTTATACAAAGTAAGAAATTTCCTATACACAATAGAAACACCCTCCTGCAAGTTTTCGACTGCAATCCGTCTCCATGAAGCTCAATCTTTAATTCCACGTTCCTTCGCACAACCAATTCAGCCATAATTTAGATCTTTTCTAACCAAGCATCCCCAGAAGAAGAGTACATAGATGAAGCTGCACGAAAACAATCCTTACGCGTATCTCCTATACATCTTTGAGCTCAGCTGCGCACAAGCCATAGTACACACAAAGAAAACCGAGAAGCTAGTCAAAGAGGCGCTCGAGTATATACTTCTCGTGTACACTCCGGCATTCGGTGCAGGCTTAGTGCAGAGAGAGAGTGATAGTGAGAGAGAGAGAACGCGATCAACCGCAGACAGAAGACTCACGGGCGCGAGATTTCCCGCGCGGCAGGCCCTTGTATATCTTCGATTCTTGCATAATTGAATATCTCTCGGCGCGGCGGCCCCTGCACTTCACGCTCGACTCTTCCCCCCCCCCTCTCTCTCTCTCTCTCTCTCTCTCTCTATCTGTCTCTGTGCAGCTGAGAAATTTAATTTTTTCCACCCAATAGAGTTCCAATCAAACGTCGTGCAAGACGCGTGGCGAAAGGGACTTCGACCTTGTTGAGGGAAAATCGATCCTCGAATTTTCCAGCTGCAGTACACGCTGCATATGTGTGTGTAATGCCGCAGTGAGTGGAATTGACAATTTGCGTTTGAATACCGGAGCAATTTGAGTTATTGTAAATAGTTCCTTTCTTTCGGCCTGACTTCTTTTTCAATTAATACCAACAATAGCCATTCAAGAATCTCTCAGCTTATGGGAATACAAGTAAACATAAAATTTTAGTTTTTTCCCATTTACCGGGATAAAGTGGGCAGAAGAACAAAGATTGAGCGTCGGGTTCGGTATAGCCACGACAGGAGCCTGAGCGGGAAGTTTCTAATTCATTTACTTAAGAGATTGCGTCCAAGAGTATAAATGCAATAATCAAGTAGGTTGAAAAAAAGAGGGGCGCGAGCCTTTCGATTAGCATGGCTTTAAAACTCTTTATTGGATGCGCGGCCTTAGTTGAGATGTCGGATTCAGAGCTTTTAAAGTTTCATCCGCCTAGTAAACTATCTTTCCAACTGGGTACGATAAGTAGATTGTGCCAGGATTGTTCAGAGGGGACCAACTGCATATTAAAAGTCTAACAGCTTTCGTAGAAAGTAACAAGCGCGTAAAAATACGGTCTTTTAATTGGACGAGGGGGAAGTTTTGAGAAGCTGTTGGATTTTAATTATATGAAATTAGCAGAATGACATTTAGCGTGCTACACTCGGAACTTTTTAAATGTACCAAACCGTTTACGTGAAATAGGAGGGAAAATATAAAATTTAATTAATATTGCATGATGTCGGTTGAAATTGTACTACTTTTTAAACACACTTAATTCTACTGATAATTTTTGTTTCAACATATGTTTAATTAATAAGTAAATTTTCATTTTAGTATTCATTTATTAACTATCTTTTCAACTTGCATTACACAGACAAAACACGTGTGTCAGAACTTAATCGCTTTGCTGTAATGAATTTTTCAAATTATTCAACTCACCAAACATTTTCCCCAAAATTATGAAAAATTAGTTTGTGAATTCACAAATTATTATTCCAAAGCTTGCCTATCCGAAACCAAACCCAAAACGCATTCACGCAGTCACATGTACGGAATAACAAATCCATTGCTTTTTGCCCAAAAATACCGCAACAGAGCCAAAAAGACGGAAGAGAAACGAGATTCAAACGAGCGTCGCTCGCCGTGTGTGTTACACAAAACATTTCAATAACAAAACTCGAACACACACAATTCAACTCGGCTAATCGGAATATGAGTGTATATAGGGGAGCTGCAACGGCAGCAGGTGTTTTATTGCCCGCGGCGCAACACACCACCATACTCGAGTGTGTAGGGAGTTGGACCGCTTTAAAATTACACCAAACGGCACATCGCCCCGCGCAACCTGATGTGTATATATATATATACAAAGTACGCATGCGTCTTGCATCTATGCGAAGTTGCACTTATACATGTCGCGTCTTGCGATTAAATATGGCGTGTAGGGGGAATTTGGGAGAGGCATATTTTGGGGATGGATCAAATGCTAATATCTCTGGAACGAAGTATAAACTTCTTTGAGTAGGAATCATAGGTGTAAGCATAATTTTTACTCTGTACATTTTATATAATTACGAGTTTTACGTATATACGAAGCGAAGAAAGCGTACACCGCAACAAGTATAATACCCTCAATTCGAAATATTTATACATCTTGTTTTTGAGAATGTAGGCTTCAATTCCACTCGCTCCGTGTATAATGCATGCATCGACCTTTTCACGATGCCATTTGGTATAGTAGCCTCGAAATCATTTCCCCTATATTACTTTATCTTCTTCTATCTTCTCGCGTGCGCCGCATACACAATAGCGTACCTTCGCGAAAATTAATTATTCACCGGAGGGTCATTCATGGCTACGCATACATATATATATATGCTGATATACGGATGAGAGAGAGAGGGAGAGGGAGAAATCTTTCGGACAAACGCGTACGATAGTCGTTTTTGCGCGCGCGACTGCGGATGCATGTATTTGCTTTTTTTAATTGCCAGTGGTCGTTGACGCTAAGCCGCAAGCGCTTGTATAAATGGAAATTAGTTGTGAGTAAAAAATTATAGATAAAACTTGGGTATATATATATATATCCATTTACAATAGGTCACAATCTCATTATATATATATATATATGATGAGATTGTGACCAACAACAGCTGAATTAATTTTTGAAAAGTCTAATTAGTTATGTTACAACTTAGACGTTACCTGAATACTTTATATGAAGCTATTAAAAATTATGTCTAAAAGTTCGAAAATTCATTTGAAATTGTGAAATTCAATGATAAATTAATATATGCGACCTTTTCAAGTCTAAGGCGCATAGGAGTTTAAAAATGCAAGCTCAAAGCTTAAGGGAGCAAAAAAGGCTTACATAAAGTACAACTTGGCTTATAATAAGAATAAGATTAAGATTTCTAACGGAATGAGATTAGGGTGAATGTCCGGCTAATGAATGCGAAAGGCTAAATTACCTCTTTTTCCTCGCAGGTTATGTGCATGCAGTATTGGCCTGCCAGCAAGGATAAGGACGAGGATTACGGTGGGATTGGCGTCTCCGTATTAGCCGAGGAGGAGCTCGCGAATTTTCACATACGGACGATAAGGCTGTACAAAAAGGACGACAAGGACGTAAGTCGGACCCTCGTATCGCCCTCTTAATACTTTCATCCTAATACCTCATAACGTCCTAGCGCACTGTTATTCCTCGCCACGCGCAAAAACGGAGATTTTCCGACTGTTACAAGGAAAGTTGCTGCTTGAAAAATGCCCAGCTAAAAGAAAAGCAAGGAAAAGATTTTCCAACTTATAATTTCACTCTCTCGCTTGGAAAGTTGGAAGAATTAGCTTCCGCAGTGCATATATATTACCATCTGCCGGTATACAGATACTGGAAAATTCCAAGTTACGAGGCTGCTGATTAAACTTATACAGAGTAAGAGAGAGAGAGTAAAATAAATAATTCCGCACGGATAGCGCGAGAGTCGGCAAGTTTGCGCGTCGCTGTGCCGCCGCTGCCTGTGCATTCTCTCTCGGTTATCAGTGCCAGTAGCCGAGCTGCTGTCGTTTTCCCGTATAGACGTGCATACAGCGATAAAGTTTTCCTCAAACCGTTCGGTTTGTTATATTTCCTCCTGCTTTCCAATCTGCGCGCCATTTAATTGCATAATAAGATTTTAAAATTATCGCGCGTATTTAGCTGCTGCGCTTATTAATTGCAAAAAGCACTGAATTCAACTTTTATATATACATATAATAAAGTGATTTCCATAGTACCGAATATTCATCCAATTTCTCGACACATACTCGATGCATCTCATATTATATTGGCTAACAACTGACCGCTGCACGCACCCGAGCAGAAGATAGGAATAATCGACGCCAATTCCTCGAGTGCAATTAGAAGCACGCGAAAACCGCTTATCGGTCGTCATGAAATTTCTCTGTACAATATATTCCGTTACATATTATATTCGAGCTTAGCGCGCGTGCGACATGGTCAATTAGTCCAATTATACCCACACAGGCCGTGTGTATTGGCTCTCGAAACTAAAAAAAAGGGAGAAAAGAATAACAATTCCGTTCTCGTTATTCCACAGGAAGTCACGGAAGAGAGAACGATACTGCAGTTTCATTACACGGAGTGGCACTCGCACACGTGTCCCTTCGGCAACGCTGTCCTGGAATTCCGGAGGCGCGTCAGGTCTGTCGTCGGCTCGACCTTAAAGAGCGAAGCGGGTCCAATGGTTGTGCACTGCAAGTGAGTACACCTATATATATATATATATATATATATA